>VMBQ01004230.1:0-67812 GCA_007657795.1 Dreissena rostriformis | reverse complement strand
TGCGCAGAAATATTAGACCTTAAAATGACAGCTGTAACAGATAGGAATAGAAAAATATAATAATGGTATTCATATACTGGCCTTTGTAATTAATTGATTTCAGGTAGTTATGTCTGTATTCTATACGCTCATGTCTGTGTCCCTGGGTGTAAAGGTCTCTGTATGGATTTTCAATTTCATCTGGTGTAACCAGCAGAACTGTCACACAATGAAATATAGATGTAGTTCTGACATCTTATACTATCAATTTATTAACTAGTAATGATTATAGTTAAGGTCGTCGTGGCATTGTGGATATGGTGTCCGGCCTCGTGACCAGGGGGTCACGGGTTCGATCCCAAATGTAGGAGTATTCTTTAGATCTTCCCCAAAAGACACCAAGTACTGGTTCTACCCACGAAACGGTGTCAAGAGCATTTCAATAAGCCTTGGGCTTTTGATGCAATAAAGCTAAAATAAATAGGTTTAAAGTAAATTATTCCAGTTATTTATACGTTCCTGTAGTTATAGGAATGTGTTATTTCAACTGTTTTACAATGTACTCATAGTTCATTAATTCCACTAAGTGCATTTTCATTTTTCATAATATCACACATTTTGCTAAGATGGTGGTATCTTGATGTGTAACCTTGAGTTTCTTGAAATGTTCATAGAAGAACAGTTTCTTATTTCATGTATTTAAAACATGTTAAAATTGTTGTGAAAATTAATTTAAAATGTGATTATTTGACATACAATTTTCATTTATGACGGACATTTTTCCATAAAAAAAGTGATGGTGAAGCTGAATATGCTCTTAAAGTCATTATTATAGTAAAAAGCTTCAAGAAATTAAGGCCAGTAGACCTGCCTTGTTAAATGTGTTATTATGTCACTTACCCATCAGTGTAGATTAGATTGAACAGTATGGTTTACACTGCAAATGCTTAAGCTTTCTTCCTGGCCCTGGTATGAATACCAGTTTTTAATCAGTTAAGAAACCCACTCTGAAATATATGCCAACATTTTACATTAAAATATCTTGATTGTACATGTTTGTACCAACTGATATAGAAGCTGGATTGCTCATTTATCTGGTTTCTTGTCATTTGCCCTTTGCATGCTGGGAAATTTGTAATCTGCTGAAAAAATTGCCTGCTGAATGTCTAAAACAAGCATTTTCTTTGATTTTTTTTTTCAAAGAATACTATCAGAATAGCAAACAGTTTGGATCCTGATGAGACGCCACGTTCTGTGGCGTCTCATCTGGATCCAAACTGTTTGCAAAGGCCTTCAAAATCCGGTTCCAGCACTCAAAGGGTTAGTACTGCATACAAATCAAGAACAAGGGTGCCCCCAAAGTCATGTTTTTATTAATTGCATTGCATGCAGTGAAATATTATTTAAACATACTTTTTAGTTGTGAAAATATATATATGATTCAATTTGTCTCATTTTAATCTACCATCTTTCTCAGTGATTAGGTAATAGTAGCAAATAAAATCTTGACAAAAACAGGAAAGTTATGCAAGAATTTTAACAGACCAACGAAAATCAATATTAAAATAAATTCTTCTAGATTCAGGCATGAGAAATAATAGGAAAAATTGATGTATGATTTTGAAAAATTGAAGACTGATTGTGAAAAAATAATTTTGAAAAAAATGATGTGTGTGATATTTTTGAAAAATTGATGTGTGATTGATGTGTGATTTTGAGAAAAAAAAATCCTGTGTTATTTAAAAAAAATGGATTTGTGATTGTGAAAAAATGATGTGTGATTTTTTTGAACTGAACTTAGAAATTCTCATCTGTGTTCAGGTATCAGAAGACTTCAGCATTTGGGAAGTCTGCCGCAGAGAAGACGTCCACAGTGGTTGCAGGCATAGGCAGGAAGTTGGGAGATCTTAGGTAATACAAGAGAAATGTTCTCATCCCTTTTGTGCTCAGAGGGGAATTGAAATTGGCTTTATGCAACCAGCATAAAACCAGAACAGCCTCCTCATTAGTACCTTTTGGTTGGAAATAAAGGCAGATAAGGGGAGATCTCAGGTAATCTGAGAGAATTGTTCTTATCCACCATGTGAAGAATGCTGTGGGTAAACTTGACTTAAACCTTTAACCCTTAGATACTTACCTTGACAAGTTTGTTGTCCCTAAAAATTAAATTTAAGACCTTTGGGTCACCTAAGCGTAGGGGATATGGTTTCTGCCTAGCGACGAGGAGGTTACAGGTTCGATCCCCACTGAATTAGCGTTCTGAAGATCTCCAATAAAGTTCTGGTTTCACCCAGAAAAAGGACTCGAGTGTTTCTATAAGCCTTTGGCATTCAATGCAATCAAGCTTAAATAAGTAGGTATATTAAACTTTAGACCTTCCTTACTGGATTCAAGTTTTAAAGGCTTTATTTCCAACCCTAAGATCATGATGAGCAGCAAACAGCATACAACCTGAACAGCATGCCAGTAACTTGCAGGCTGTTCACATTTTATGCTGGTTGCATTCAGCCATTTTACTTTGCTTCTTAGCCAGGAAGGCTTGATACTCATCTGTGAAGTGTCTGACAATACTAATTGCTTTTTTGTGGTATTTCCTGTTCATAGAAGGGTTTTTTTAACATAACTTTATGGACGACAGAAATGGCCATCCTAGATTAAACCATGTGGATTATTTTAGTTAAAGCACGTGTAATTACTAGTGAATTTGTTTATTTCCTCACTTTACTGAGACAAATAATTTATGGTTTTGCCCCAAAGGAACATATATATCCTATTTATTTCTCCTGAGGATTATTACGTATGACACATTTCGTCTGGGAAAATTCAGTACTATGAGCTTTAATGCACCCAATTGAGTCATATCCAGCTCTCCATATCGGAAACCTTTTGCAGTATTAAATTTAATTTACCCACTAGGTTGTAGAAATGTATTAGTAGTAAATACATTATTTTAGTAAAGAATATGTTATGTTTGAGTCAATATTATATTAAAGTATATGTTTATTACAGAAATTCACAGACATTCAAATCCGTGGAAGGAAAAGTAGAGTCAGCATATGCCTCAGTAAAGGTATGTAACCTGTTCTTATAGTGGTATGTATCCTCTTCTTGTAATAGTATGTAACCTGTTGTTGAAGTGGTTCTGTTATAATGCAACCATATAAGTATCAGAAAGGACACTCACCTACCTTCATCAAAACAACACAACTTGACTTAATTACACAAAATGCTTCACTAGTTGCATAAACTATGGACATTGCAGGGGTGTAGCTTTCCGTTGGTGGTTTAGTCTGCAGCCTTGCACTTTTCCCCAGGAAATAAAAAAGATATGAATATGCAGTAAAATTAGAGATGGGAATGAGAAGGTGGTCAGTAATAAATCACAAAAACCAAACATGACAATAATGTACCACTCGATCATGCAGCGATTTAGCAAGGTCATTCTTAAAATTAAATCTTAAAAAATGATTATTGGTTAAAGAAAGATAAAATTATATCTAATAGTGGGACCTGGATATTGGTAAAGTTCATTAATGAGGTCTTTAGGAAATGGAAATTTTAATCTTGAGTATTAACTATTGGTTCTGTTCGCATGAAAAACTCAGCTATACCAGTGATGTATACCCATGTGAATTGTATATGAAATAGCATGATCAACCAGCTATGTAGCCCATATAGCCCCATGTCACTTGGTATCCAGCATTGATCATGGTGATAAGCATGAGTTTTGTGTAGCAAGTGCTTTTTGTGGGGCAACAGTCCTAGTGCCAGAAAAACTTGTCCCGGTCCAAACACCTTTGCTTTTGTATAGAAATGTGTTCCATACAGGTAATAAACATTTTGTGGTTTACTGTTCAAGTTTTACAGTTAAAAAAGTAATCCAAGAAAAGTATTTGAAATTGACTTGTTTGAAAAAATGAATATGTACTCTTTAGAAAATTAAACACAGATAAAGACCCAGGTTTCTGATGATGTTTCCTTTATGATGTATTCAGTTTTGAATGTCAGTTATTAAAATAAGTTGGCTTTGTCTCTAAGATATTGTGGTCACTCTTTTCCTGTGTTCTCGGCATTTCATTCTGACTTTAACATGCTATGTTTGTTAAACTATGTATAGACATTCTCCCCACATACTTATGTTCTAAGTGAACAATCTTACCAACAAAAATATTTAAAGTCATTGTCAAAGGTCAAATAATGATTTGGTCAAATTTATTAGTCCCTGATGGGGACTGGGATAACCCCCTGTCCATCTGTCACTACCCGCGTCTGTATGTTCAAATCTGTAGCCTTCAATAACGCAAAAAGTACTTAAGCTAGGTTGATGAAACTCAGTATGTGAATAGAGGCCATATGTGGAATATGCACATTATTTCAGTGTTTTTTTGTGTGAGATAAAAATGTGGTTGCTATGGTTACACAAATAAGTAAAATTTGGACCTTGCTATAACTCAAGAAGTACCTAAAGCTTGTTTGATGAAACTCTGTATGGAAGTTTCTTATTAATTGGATCCAGACTTTCTGGTCCCAGAACTTTTCCTTTGTTTCCTGTGAAATGTCAATGTATGAATGTATGTATGATGTAAATACTCCATGTAACTAACCGTGTTGCATTTGCTTGTGTAGTCTTCAAAGTCAATAGAAGGACTAAAAGATCGTTTGGTGAGTTTGGTATTGTGTGTGCTTTGCCTTTTCAATAAATTCTAGGTCTCTCTGAGAAATAATTTGTTACATATGTTTTGATTTTTTTTTAAACCTGAATGTATTATATGATGGCTCTTGGTTTTTAGTTTAAAATAAAAGAATACATTATATTAAGTGTGCAGGGTTTACATTTCATGGTGCAGAATAAAAAATGATTAGATCTCGTTATGTAACTTTTGTTTAAACTTGTTTTGGATAGGGTAAGCTTGGTATTTTGAATTGCAGAAATGTCTGTGAACAATTACTTGTCAAGATTTCTGTAATAAAACTCCCTATTTTGTCAAAGTCATACTTGCATGTTTTACTTCATTTCATCCAAAGCAGCTATTCTTAATATGTAATTTTGAAACTGCAGTTAAATGGTATTTTACTGTTTTATTACTAAGCCTTTAATATACTCTTGAGTGTTGTTAATTGTTGTGCTTTCATATTTTTTAACTATTGTATTCTTCTTTTGTTTAAAAAAATCTTGGTTGTCAAAAAAGACAAAGTATTTACTTCAGTGATATATGGTATTTTTTGTGTAAAATAAGTTACAACCATTGAAAAAAATGAAGTTTATTGTTAAGTTCAATTTTCAGTTTGAAAAAGTATGGTTACTGTTGAAAATTTATACAAAATGTCCCGGTAGCGATCTGTTTTATTGAGTCTCTTTTTGTAGCTAAGTTTGTTTATGCTTCTGAATGACTCATTAACCCTTTGCATGCTGGGAAATTTGTCGTCTGCTAAAATTTTGTCTGCTAAATTTCTAAAATTAGCATTTTCTTTGATTTTTTTTTAAAGAATATTATCAGAATAGCAAACAGTTTGGATCCTGATGAGACGCCACGTTCTGTGGCGTCTCATCTGGATCCAAACTGTTTGCAAAGGCCTTCAAAATCCGGTTCCAGCGCTCAAAGGGTTAATTTTATTCTGTATGAGGCATGTACGTTCAACCCTGTTGATAAGATTGTCACATGTTTCATGTCTTGTCTCTTTAAAGCCATGCCGAGTGTCCAAATTAAAATATTTTATATGAACCTCGCTCTGTGGAAAGGGGGTTTAATGCATATGTGCACAGGCTAATCAGGGACGACACTTTCCGTTTTTATGATGTTTTTTTAATTAAAGAAAGTCCCCCCTAAGCAATAATTCAGTTTAAGCGAAAAGTGTTGTCCCTGATTAGCCTTTGTAGACTGCACAGGCTAATCTGGGACTTCATTTTAAGCACATGCATTAAACTCCCTTTTCACAGAGCGAGGCTCGTATATGTTTGCTCTTAGATGCAAAAATCTCTAAAATGTAACAATTCGTTATAAGCACATAATGCAGTTTTCAGGGTAAAGGCACTTACATAGGGTATGTAAAATCTGCCTTTCGCACGAAGGAAAAACAATATTCGATACACATATTCTTTTCATATATTAGGCACAATTTTTTATTTTAACTAACTGTGTAATTGCAGGCGAAGGTTTCCGGAAGCAAATCAGAAGGAAACTTTGAGGACGCACTTCAGAGTGAGAAAGAAAACAATGGGACCATTGACCCTGCAAAAGAGGCCATTCCAGAAGAAAAACAGTAGTGCTCTATAAATAGACATGCAGTCTATAAATAGACTAACAGGAAAACCGGTCTATAAATAGTTTATGTGGTCGGAAAACCACCTCTCTCTATAAGTGGATATTGTCAACTCTTCAGATTTGTCATGTCTCAGTTGCTTTTGTTAAAAAATAATATGTGGGATATAATATCATTGAAGTGTAATGTGACCATACTGTTTAGAATTAGAAAAAATATATAATTTAATGAATTGACATACAAGTGCTTTTGAAAAGAATAAAAAACGTTTTAATATCAAAGATAACAAGCTATTGTCACATTCTTAAGGTGTATTCTTATGAATTTTGTGATCAAAGTATAGCTTTCTTTTTTCAAAGCCATTCACATTATATTTGATTTAATCATATTTTTTGCATAATGCTTTAAGTGCATGCAAATGGAAATTAGATGTTAGTTGTTCCAAGAACAAAATTAAGATGCTGTTTGCAAAGTTGGTTCTTTTCTTTGTGTATATGAATTTTTCTATTGCTAATTGACAACTTATTTACATGGTAGTTTAAGAAATCAACAAGATCCATAACCCCATTTTGTGCACTTGTAAAGATGTGTTAATATTACATAAACAATATATAACAGGATCTAGAAAACAATACAGTAATTATGCCCCCGAAGGTGGGCATATAGTGATCGCACTGTCCGTCTGTCTGTCCGTCTGAAATTCCGTCATAATTTGCGTTTAGGTTTCGAAAAATGTGGAAAAACACTTTGAGTTTAGGTTTACCAAAATGTGGAAAAAGGGATTATATGTCATCCTATGGTGACATCTCTTGTTTTTGTTAAAGTTTGTTAATTTTTTATGCTTATCATATGCTAGAACGCACCATGATTGGATTTACATCGGCATTGGTAATGAAATTAATTTATAGAAAGTTTATTAAAATGATTATTATGTCCATAGTCGATTAAGTAATTGACAAGATATTTATTGCATGAATAATTGTATATTAATTGTTCTGTGTTTGTTATTGAGTGCACTTAATGTTAAAAAAACATGTTTGTTATTAATGTTGTTGAAAGACTGTAGACTTCAACTTTGTATTGTGTCAAGCCATTGCTTTTGTTCTAGCGTGTTCTATTGTAAGTGCTAAATGACACATGATGAAGCATGGTTGTAATCAAATGTTTGACGACAAAAATATCAATTGAACTAGTTTGTACCTTAAGCTTTACTATCATGTTAGTATTTTACTTTTGAATGGGATCACATTTAATTTGTATCAGATGCACACAACATATGCACATGGAATAATAAGCGTTATCAAATGAGTTTCTTTAATGGATCAAATTCAGTATAAAAGTGCAGATACTTGTTTTTTATGCAAGCATCCAGAGTTCAGTTATAGAAAAAAAAACATTAAGAAGGTTTCCAGAAATGAAATCTTATTAAGAAAGGCTTCAAGTGTTAAGTTGTGGGATTTTTATGAAACCGCTGAAAACGTTTTGTTGTGTGTTAAATATTTTGTTATGTCCATGTATATGAATTTAAATGTTTACTCATGACATGTCTGTGTGTGTGTGTGTATATGTTTTACTGTTCGAAAATGAAAAAGAAAGAATGTTAGTAGAATTGTTTAATATGTATTTGTGAACTTTTGAACAAAGATAAATTTCAAAAACCGAAATTAAAATTCATACATTTTTGACAGTCCGCAGCTGTGTATTAACTAATGTATCTTCTGTGTTAAACAAGAAAAAAGTTTGTGCCCTGTGTTATATGTGTTATCATTACTGAACAATTGTACGTTAATTTTCAGCGTCCATGCAGGTTACTGTAACAGTTTAGGGTATGAAACAGATGTATTTGTTGAAGTGGAACATGTCTTTGGATTTTCTGTTCTTACTATGTGGTGCATAATTGAAAATTTTACATTAATTTTCTTAGTCCATGCTTGATACTGTTACAGTTAAGCGTATGAAACGGATGTATTGGAAGAGTTGAAACATGTCTTTGGATTTTCTGTGCTTGTAAACAATGGTGCTGGGTTTATGTCTTTATGTGTGTTGAGATAGTCCTACATTATACAATTTGTCCTCCATTTTTATAAATCCATAATTATGAAGTTTGACATTGTTTCATGTTCATGCTCTAATAGTTTAAGTTAAATATTGTAAGATTGTCTCACCTAAAATTAAAAAAAACAACAACAAAAAACTCTCGAGTTGAAACTTAAGAAAATGTTTAATATTAATTCTTTAATATAATAATTTTATTCTCTGATAAAGCACTGATTTAGTTCTTGCCCTGTATCCTCCACATTGCTGGGAAATTAATAGTCAAATAATTGGACTTTTTTTATTACCTTATTGATTAAATTAATCTATTACTATACAAGTGCAATGACAATACATGTCTGTCTAAGTTTATTTTCTTCTTTTACTAGTATTTTTCACATGTGTGAATACAAATTGAACATTCCAGTTTGATGAAATCATTAATATTGATTCATATTGTATATTATTGTTGATGGCTTATTTGTAGTTTATAATTAAAATACACCTGTAATACTGTTTTGTATTATATTTAAAGTAAATATGACTTTTTAATGTTTAATTAACTCTTAAATCGTTTTGGACCGATTTTATTTCTTATATTACATGCATGCAAAAAACTACGGTTTATTACTATAAAGTCTTAAAAAAAAAATCCAATTATATATACACTTGAAACGATTAATTTTGAAATTAGATTTCAATATTTCTGGAAGTGTATGATCACACGTGCATTATTTCTTTTGAGTTCATTTTGCAACTTCACCTGATGTTGTATGTACTTTGCTGGTATAGAGGACTGAATATTGGGACCGTTCCACCACGTTCTGTTTGCAGTTAGGGTTTTCTTTGTCAGAAGATTTGCTTGTATTGAGACAGAGATGTTCTGTTTACTATTGGTGACTTCTTTGTTAAGTACATTTGTTTGTGTTCAGAGGAACAAACTATCAATGCAATTTCAAGTTTGTAATAACTCATTAATACATATATTTTCACTGTGCAATATGGAACGACCTGAATAAATTGCTATACCAACAATAATAAGAATTCTTATTTGTTGTATTTGACGCATTCTGCAGGCTTTTATTTTAACAATGGCCCTTATTTATATAGCTCCTTTAAAGAAACCCCTTTTGAAGTCGTAAAATGCCTTCAGTCTTAGTCTGTGTTGTGTTTACATGAAGGTTTTACATAAAAAGCCAACAATATTTATGCCCCCCTTCGAAGAAGAGGGGGTATATTGTTTTGCACAGGTCTGTCGGTCTGTCCGTCCGTCCACCAGATGGTTTCTGGATGATAACACAAGAACGCTATGGCCTAGAATCATGAAACTTCATAGGTACATTGATCATGACTGGCAGATGACCCCTAGTGATTTTGAGGTCACTTGGTCAAAGGTCAAGGTCACAGTGACTAGAANTAGGATCATGTCGATTTTATATTAAGAACTGAAAAAACAATATATTTATAGTAACTTATAAGATCTGTTCGACTAAATCCAGGGATCCCGTTGGAAATAAGCTTATTCATGTTTACTTGTCTATGCTTTACGGGTTATCCTGTGTATACATCATGTCGTAATCTTATTTAGATCTGTGATAAATGGCACCATTCACGTAATGCATATGTTTCTGAATATGATAATAATGCAATCTATACGTTATTTATTGCCTTGATTGCATTGAATTGTAAATTGCTTGACATGTATACACAAATAAAACTATCTCAGATGTCTTTTAGGCAACGACATCGAACTTCTTTGATGCTGAATCATTACATATGTATACGTTTTCGAACATGCTTGTCAATGTTATAACACCGTTTATAATATTGGCATAATAATTTGTTTATTTAACAACATTGTAAATGGTAGTTTATCCTTTTTCTACGTGAATGATCGACCTAATAAAGGTGACCTGATAACATGTCCTATTTCCAGTTTCTGTGGAAATGTGTATAAGTTTAATAGTGTATTCATACGCTCCTGATAAGATAATAACATGTAAAATAGATGCCATAGACTCCGATTTGCACTGTAATCAACACATGGCATTACTAAAGTAGACATCCTTTTCTTTTCCATGTCATAACTCTTGATAAGCGGGCTATTTTTGAGTTTGTGTACCTTAGATCACAGATACAGTTTAAAGATTACAGAATGAATCCTTTATTCATTTCTATTAAGTTCTTAATAAAATTAAACCAACCTAGTATGAAGATTATAAGAATATAATAATAATAATAATTTGATATGTGAAAAATGTTCTTCACCAATTGTTTAACAGTGAACTGCAGCGTCCGAATTTTCCTAAATTAAAAAGATAAAAAAAAACAATGCAATCAATGAGTATACTCATCGGCACTACTCGATGCATATAATCCGTACACTTCTAGTTAAATTCGTCTTAATTGTTATGGTTTTTACATTTATTATTTAAATATTTATATTTTAAATGATTTTTTTTTCAGAAAATTAACACGCTGTCAGATTGATACATAGTATTATAAAGATTATCATTGTTATTGAATAATTGCTTATATAATATTTTTTTTCAGACAAGTATTTCCTTGTTCGAAGACTACAGCGACTTCTAATATTGGCAAGCACACGTTTGAAAATGGACCAGAGCAAAGCTATGACGACCTAGTTGACAGAAATGAGAGCAATACAAACTACTGTGAACTTGACATAAATATTGAGTCTGCTGGCGACAATGCTTGCTATTACAATATAGAAAGGGGTCAGAATCATGAAAGTGAAACAAATGACAACTGCAATCCCGAATACTATAATAACAACGTTGCTCTTGAAAATGTTTAACAAGATTACATGAATTAAACGTTATTATAATAATTAAAACGCAGTGAAACAAACAAGTTTTTTGTATAAAAAGATCCATAAAAAATTTGGTGATTTTAAGAGACTCATGTCAATCAACCGTAGTACTAATAAACGAATTCATGCGATAAACTTCGTAATACGTTTCTAAGCATATGCAGTATCGGCTTGAATTCAAAGTCTGCCAGCCCTATAATCATTAAAACAGTTTAGCAATCGGGTATAAGCTATATGATATACATAGAGCTCTCGCATCGGGGTTGTTTTAAAGATACTTGCTCACAGATGTTCGTTTGTTTAAAAAATGTCATTAAATATGTTAACTAAAAAATCTATAATGTTTTTAATAGTTTTATCTTATTATAATGGCAAGAACACGGTTGGATAAAAAGTCTTGCCGACCCCTTAATTTGAACCCGAGTCCTCTAGAAGGAATAGCTAACGTGATACCACTGCGCCACGTACCTCCTCTTACACGTGATGTAGGTGTGATAGGTCGCAGGTTTTTGAGCGGGTTAAAAAGTGCAAATTTTACCAAAATAACAGTGTTTTAAATTAATGTTTTGATCGGAAACAAATTGGATTGTATGTGCAAATGTGTTTTCAATTGGACTATTATGCATTATAATGCCGAAATCGAAATGCAGCAAAAGAAACGAGCGAAACAGCAGTGACAATGACCCGAATGTAAGCAAGGTGTGCAAACAAAGAGGCCCGTCCGCGGACACTGAAACCGGTAACGTACCAATAAGTGAAATTATAACTATTCGAGATGTAATGGCGCTATTGACGACCGTCAGTAGTCGCTTGCAGTGTTTGGAGGTGAAAATGAATATAATTGAGTCTATTGAAAAGCGAATGGAGAACTTCGAAAAGGACATTAAAAGGCTGTTGGTGGTGCACGAAGACAGGTCCAAGAAGGTGGAAGAGCGGGTATCACGCGTGGAAGACAAGGTGGATGGGACAGATATCCATGTTGCGGAGTTAGCGGAGAGAGTGCACGGACTTGAGAAGGAGCGTGATACCCTGCGGGATAACGTAAGCTACCTACAATCGCAATCTATGCGTAATAACTTGGTATTTACGTCCATTCCAGAGGCCAATGAAAGCGGTAACGAGACGCCGGAAACAACGGAAGCGAAGTTGCGTCAACATTTGGTGAGTGCGTTTAAACTTACAGAAGAAGTAGCAACCTCCATCAAGTTTGAAAGAGTGCACCGATCCCCAGGGATGCCGATACATGGCAAAGTAAGAAACATTGTAGCCAAGTTTACGTTCTTTAAAGACCGGGAAAAGGTTCGGAAAAGATGGAAGAAGCTTGACGGTACAGCGAACCGCGTCTTTGAACAATTTCCCCCTGAAGTGATGGCGAAACGGCGTAAGTTGGTTGTGAACATGAAGGAGGCGAGGCGGCTAGGTAAACGGGCGTACCTAGCCTACAATACGCTTTACGTAGACGGCACCCCTGTACGCGCGTAGGATCACGGCGGTGGTGAAGTGTCAATCCTGTCGTGGAACGTTAACGGTCTAACCGATAGTAAAAAATCATCTTCCAATTTTGTAAATATTTTGAGTTCTTATGATGTATGTTTTTTGTTTGAATCCTGGACGAGTAGTTCGAGTAATATCGATTTGAGTGGATATGTGTCTTTTAACTTTTTTAGAAAATTTCAACATCGAAAAGCTCGAAGAAATAGTGGTGGTATTGTTGTCTATATTAGAGAAGAATTAGCTGATGGCATTAAAATTGTAAAAAATCATTATGATACAATAATTTGGTTAAAATTTGATTGCACATTTTTTAGTATCCCAGATGATTTTTATATTTGTGCCACTTATATATGGGGACATGATTCTCCAGTGTATAATACATTTAATGTAGATCTCTTTGAAATGTTAGAAAATGATATAACTTATTTTTCTGAATTTGGTAAAATATTTGTTACTGGCGACCTAAATAGCAGAGTTAGCAATAAGTGTGATTATATTATACAAGATAGAATTAATACTGAATATGATGACGCTGATTACTGTCCAGATAACACCTCTGTGAGGGCCTCAGTCGATTGTACATTTAATAGCCACGGTGTAAAATTATTAGACCTATGCAAATCCACATGTTTACGCATTGTTAATGGTAGAGTTGGAAATAGCTGTAAACATACTTTTTATTCTAATAACGGTTCTTCTGTAATTGATTATTTGCTAGCAAACGAATACAGCTTTTCAAGTATATCTGATTTTATCGTGCATGATTTTAACGAATTTAGCGATCACGCCCCGTTACATTTTTCACTATTATGTAATAATGTCCCGTCCGATTACCAGTCATTCACCGATGTCAAGTATAAATGGGACGATACATTACGTGAGCAATTTCGCTCACAAATTATTTCTATGTTACCTGTATTTAATACAATTGTACAACATGTAGATTATTCATGCAGAACGTCAATTAATAATGTGTTGAATAGATTTACTGAAACCATTCGCAGTATTGCTGATCCGTTATTTTCCAAAACATGTGTTTATAAAACAAACCCTAGTTTCAATGTAGATAATTGTATAAAGAATGCAGAATGGTTTGACAACGAGTGCAATACTGCACGAAATTTATATCACGAAGCTCTACGTACTTTTAACTCTTGTAAAACAGATATAAATAGAGAACGTTTGTGTACAAGTAAAAGGCATTATAAAGATTTAATTCGTAAGAAAAAAGCCTGTTGTTATAGGAAAAAAATGTTGGAGATTGAAAACTTAAGAAAACACAAACCAAGGGACTTTTGGCGATTTTTCAAATCGAAAAATAACGTAATTAAAAATAAAATACCTTTAGAAGAATTTACAAAGTTTTTTGAAAACCTTAGTAACAATATGTCTGATTTTTGCAATACTGAAGCAGAAGATTTCTGTTCAAATAATGATTTTAACTTAGAAAATTCTNTCATAAGAGAAGTTCAGTATCAATTTGAAGTGAATCCGTGTAGAAATGAAGAAATTATAGTAAATGGCAATTTTTGGTGGGTGTGGCCTATGTGGGCGGGGCGCCCCAGGGTTGGGAATGGGGCCATGCATGGTTGAGATTGACCGTTTTGTCATAAGAAAGGTCCAGTATCAATTTGAAGTGAATCGGTGAAGAAATAAAGAAGTAAATGTAAAATAACCTTAAAAAAATGAGTGATAATTTCTGACCCGGCCCCACCCCAACCCCCATAACTTTTGACCCAGGGGTCAGATCAAAATTCCAAATAGTGCACCGTCGCACATATGCTCATAGCTACCATGTGTGTAAGTTTCAAGGTTCTAGTGCTTATAGTGTAGGAGGAGATATTGGCCAATGCGGACGGACAGACAGACAGACAGACAGACGGACGGACGGCGGAGATAACCACAATATCCCCACCTTTTTTTCAAAAAGTGTGGGGATAATTAGCACTTACTAACATATATTCTTTCAAATCTAATCTGTTGCGAGAATCAGTTTTCCAACTAGCATTTGACTCGGAAATGTTGGTATACAAAAAGCTGTGATCTCATTGGTTAATAACGGAGGTGTGTCTTTCCTATCTACTTTTGTGAAAACTGATTTTCTCGCAATAGATTGGGTTTTGGAGTTATATTTAAGTTAGTAAGTGCTTATTTAGTTTTATTTTGATTGTATTTGATTGTATGAGATATGTAATCCCATTGTCTATCGGCTTTCGTCTGAGTTTTTTTATAATTTTGGATACTTGAGCATTTTATTTCCGGGTTGTACATACCACTTGAAATTTTTGAAATCTTCTTAATGTATCTGGCATTTGATAAATCTGTACCGCTATGTAGAGTGGTTTTATTGTGATATATTTGAAGCGCTAAGTGGATGTCTAATTGAAGTATGTTGGTATATAAAGTATCTCCGCATTGAAAGTTCGTTTGAAATAATTTGATTTCTCAAAACAATTAACGTCACAGGTCGGATCCGCTGCTGATAGGATAAAATGAGCCTCTTCCTGAGAAAATGGGGCTTAATGCATGTGCGTAAAGTGTCGTCCCAGATTAGCCTGTTCAGTCCGCACAGGCTAATCAGGGACGACACTTTCAGCTTTAATGGATTTTTTTTTAAAGAAAGTCTCTTTAACAAAAATCCAGTCTAGGCGGAAAGTGTCGTCCCTGATTAGCCTGTGGGGACTTCACTGGCTAGTCTTGGATGACATTTTACGCACATGCATTAAGTCCAGTTTTCCCAGAACGAGGCTGAAATGAATCTATCCTTTCAACATACACGGTTTAACTCTCTCTAGGATACAGATTGCGGTGCGCGGTACACTCAAAATGTAATCAATCCTCAAAGCCAGATCAAGGTCAACGTGATTGTTATACTTAACAATAGACTAACAGTGCTCTCAATATCGTTAGTTTTGTTGGAGATATTGTAAGGCAATTTTTACTCGAAAATAGACTGCAAGTTCCCGCTCAATATCTTAAGTTTTGTTGGAGAAAGAGCACTGAAATGTTGGCTTGTATGTAGATATATTGGCTTGTATAGATGATATTATGTTAATTTTATTATTTTTTGCTGATGACATGGCTATTTTAGGCAAGTCACCGGCCGAAGTTCAAACACATTTAGACAACTTATATTTATATTGTAATTCTTGGGGACTTAATGTTAATACTGCGAACACGAAGATTATGGTATTCGGAAGAGGGGAGGATTAAAACAAAACGAAAAATGGACATACAATGGTAATGATATTGAAGTGGTTGATAACTTTAACTATTTAGGTACGGTTTTGAATTATACGGGAAATTTTAAATTAAACCAGGAACATTTGGTTGGTAAGGCCCTTAAGGCAATGAATACTTTATTGTTTAAATGCAATGAGTTTGACATAAAACCAAAAATATTTTGTCAATTGTTCGACTCTTTTGTTGGCTCCATATTAAGTTATGCTTCAGAAGTATGGGGATTTACAAAGTCAGATGATATTGAACGCATACATTTAAAATTTTGTAAACGATTGTTACAGGTTAAAATAAATACATGTAATGTAGCTGTTTATGGAGAATTAGGTAGATATCCATTATATGTAAACAGGTACGTTAAAATTATAAAATACTGGTTTAAAATTATTAACAATGAAAATATCATAATGCAAATTGTTTACAAACAAGCTTTAAACGATTGTAATAGAGGTTATACTAATTGGGTCTCAAATGTCAAGAATATGTTAAATAATTTTGGATTTGGTTATGTTTTTGAAAATCCAAACGTTGTACACGTTAATAGCTTTATTAGCGAGTTCAAATGTAGACTTGTAGATACTTTTAAACAGGAGTGGTATGGTAAAATGAATAACAGTTCTGTATTAGATATGTATAAAGTTTTTAAAACATCTTTGGTATATGAAGAATATTTAGACTTACTTCCTAGACGTCTGCGCTTATTTTTTGTAAGATTAAGAGTGTCTGCACACCCGTTGAGGATCCAAACTGGCAGATACGCTCAGAATAACATACCA
The DNA here is from genome assembly GCA_007657795.1 of Dreissena rostriformis. Lineage (NCBI taxonomy): Eukaryota > Metazoa > Mollusca > Bivalvia > Myida > Dreissenidae > Dreissena > Dreissena rostriformis. The sequence continues at coordinate 51,195 of VMBQ01004230.1, read as the reverse complement.
CGGAATGAACGTTATTGTTTATGTTGTAATGATCTTGATTTAGAAGATGAATATCATTTTATATGTATATGCCGCTGTTTCACTGATTTAAGAAAAAGATATATTAGCCGTATATTTTATATCAACCCATCTGTGTATAAATTCCACAATTTGTTAGTTTCACGTAACAAAACAGTAATTTCTAACTTATGTAAATATATCAAAGAAGCTTTTGTTATAAGAAATACGATTTTTAATAATACTGTTTAATAAATTTCAGTACCGCTTTGTCAGAACCTAGGTGTTCTTGCAATTGATTGTGTTTATTTGTATTTGTACTATTACATGACTATTTCTATGTTATGTAATGATTTGTTGTTATAAACCTATACCACAAATTGTTAGTTTCATGTAACAAAACAGTAATTTACATTTTATGTAAATATATCAAAGAATCTTTTGTTATAAAAAAATCGATTCATAATAATATTGTTTAATACCTTTTAGTACCGCTTTGTCAGAACATATGTGTTCTTGCAATTGATTGTGTTTATTTGTATTTGTACTATTACATGACTATTTCTATGTTATGTAATATTTTGTTGTTATACCTATTCACGTGACAAATAAATGTGTATATGTAAGTATGAAGACGATGTACTTTGTATAAGTCTGAATAAACTGTCTGTCTGTCTGTCTGTCTGTTATTTCGCTCGTTTAAACACAATGCATGCGTTCTTTTTGGAACATATGACAATTATTTTCAAAATGGTCATTTTATCACAATGTTAACAAGTCCCTTTACATGTATACAGTATTTTAGGGCAACGGTAAACACAGACTATAAATAAGAATCACTAAATGTCAAAATAAACGAGAATGTTATTGAAATAAAATAATGATTTTTTTTTTAGTAAACTTATTAGATTACCAATTCACTATCTCACCTAACATATGTTCATACACTGGTATTTTAGGTACCTGAACACGGACAAACAAACGAAAAGTTGTATCCCGGATATGTAAAATTGGTAAACAAATACTAGTTGTGTTGTATGAAATTTTACATCGATACCTAGAATCACGTGTATTTCCATCTAGACACATGTAGAAACGAATGTTGAACCGATTGGTATCCTTTTAGAACATCAGCAACATTGGGATAGTATCCGGTACATGTTTCCAACGCTTATTATATCACACGTAATTAAGGTTGATAAGCCCGCTTCACGGTGAAAAAATCTCTTAAATTATCGCCCATTATTCTTGATGGCAACACTTGGAGAACTCCTCTCAAAACCGTTTCGGACAATAGATCGTATTTGTGATTTACAAATCGAACAAAAGTTGATTAACTCGAAATGCTTGTGTACGAAAACGGAACACATGCGCGAGATAATTTGGAATGTAATGATTTAACAATATGGACTCATATGTCTAATAACTAAATTATATGAGCAAGTCACCGCATTTTTTAAAATTGCGAAACGAACTCGTGAAGACAGCCAGTTATATCGCTTACTATTTGTGAAGACTGCTCACTCAATAAGTTTATACTTAAATATACATGGAAGTTCAACTTTATTGTGCATAACCATGAAATGTGTACGGTGACGGTGATATATATCAGTTCTCATAATAAGCAAGACAACCAAAACGAATATTTAAAATCATTCATTACTGTGACGGTATCAGTTTGTTTGCGCGCTTTATGCGATTCCATTTATAAAATACTAGAATTGTAATGTATCGATCGCGAAATGCCTTTTCACCATTATGACTAACATAATATAAAGAAGTGAAACTCCAGAAGCTGCAGCAGTATTGCATAAAACTAACATAAAATTGCTGATATTTATTTAGACTTAGAGAACACATAATACCATTGTCAAACTGTTCGCAATCCATGCATAAGAAAGTCCCGAGCTTAAAAACATCATAGGAAAATAATGTTATAAATAAAAGTGCACGCGTATTTATAAAATCATGTTATAAACCAGAGACCTAGATCATCTACGTCTCTGTATAAACGAGTTATATATCGCATTATCGTTATCAATCGGTTTATAAGCAATGCATCGTTTGTACTGATGGCCGTTTATTAATGAGCAGTTATCGTGGATAACTCCCTTAACGGCATTCGTTAACATCAGAACTAAAATTCATAAAGTAGTAACACATGGAAGACGTTTCGAGTTTACCAAAGTTCGGGTTTAACACGTTGATTTGGTTCACGCGTAATTTTATTTAAAAAAAAACTAATTCCTGGCTGAATGTATTGTTTGATTAAAACGTTTAGGTTTCGTTTTCATTCTAAAAGTATTTACTTTATGAGCTGTAAACTTCCTTTCCAGCTTCCTTTCTGACTCTCAAATGTTCAGATAGCATTCGATACGCATGTCGTCTAAAGTAACAATGTCCAATTTAGGAATGTTTGTGCTGGGGATTATGAACATGAACGGTATATTTTATATATTTTATTATATATTTGTTATTATGAATGTGCACTCATCCGTTGCAATGTCTGCTTTCCTGTGGTTTTTAGGGAAATATAAGTGACTTGAATACAGACTAGCGGGTGTTCATAATAATGTATATCCTGTTTCTGTACTTTCATTATGGATATAACTTTAAAATTAGTAATGTTTTGTTAAAACGGTGACTCTGCGCTCTATTGTCATTGAAGGCGTCTGAAAATACAATATGTTTTTTACTCTTAATTTAATGAGCGTAGCACACCATTAACATAATGCATTTGAATAGGCGCATCGTGTTTTAGTTTACCTTCGAAAACCATGCCAACCCAAATACATGGATGGGGATGTGTATATGTGTAACACAGAATCCAGCGGTTCATTCATTTTCAGCCATAGCGATAACTTCGACGACATCTAATTCTACTACTACACACTATTTGGAACCAACCACTACACCAGCGTTGTTTACGATGATGCCGACGTTTTCTGCTTTATTTGAAGTACCAAGCACAACATATGACCCAGTGGTTACATCCACAAATATCCCATTGGTTAGCACAATTGATGACCCGATGGTGATCACCACAGATGTCCCAATGGGTAACACCACTGAATTTCCAATGCTAAACTCCAGAGATGTCCTAAAGATTAACAATACAGATGGCCCAAAGGTTACTACCACAGATGACCCTCAATCCGGTTCACATGACAGCAAGCCTACGAGTACATTTCTAGGTATTGAGTTTTGATTCGTTTTCCTTCCGTGTCCTATCTTTTCAACGAAGCCGTATGTTTTTTATTTCAAATTGAATAAAGAACAGTGCATTGTTTTATATGAAGTCCTTGTGGCTTTTTTAGTTTTAATCTTTATATGTTTACAGAGTTTCTAGCTAAAGGAGAAGGTGTTGGTGTGATAATTGGCATCATGCTAGTAATTGGAGTCGTATCTATTGTCATCTTGTTCCACAGAAAAAGGAACGTCATGTGTAATTATCAAATTTTGCTATATACTATGCCTACTAAATTAAAGTGTTGTTCAAGATCGACAACTCAGTTCACCAAATTCACATGTAAAATGCTGAAGAATGTGACCGCTAAAAAGCGCAAATTATTTAGATGTTCCATATATATTGTGCAGCATAAGTTGATGTTGTGCAATATTTTACATTTATGTATTTATGTTTAAGATATATTTATTTTAGAAATCTATTCGCAAGTTTAAAGGCTATACGAACATTGGACAAAAGATGCAAAACATATGAAAGAATGCCTGAACATGTATATGATGTCATAGATGACATACGAGGAGATACAGGTGACAATAACAGCCAACTGCGCTTTTATATTATCCCCAAACGTTAAAATTATGAAAACGATATTGCCGGAGAAAGCAGTTCCGATTACTATAATAAGACGACAGATGAGCACGCAGCAAATGTCAATGTTGATAGCGATTACATAAACACTAAAAGTTTAACATAACAAGTGTACACGCTGATGCCATAAAATCCATGCAAATAAATATATCCCCGGTAGTGAATGACCATTAGTTTGATTGAAAGGTCTCTGTCTGGAGACGGATTCATAACGTAAGACTGTATATATTACTATTTCAAAATGTTTATCATGATTTGTAAAGATGTTTAACATGGTACATGTATATTGCATTGTTTATGACACCAGACATTCGACATTGAAAAACATGTTGCTTTGAAAGTTGACCGTTTCAAAACAGGATCTTATGGAAATTAGATTAAGCATAATCTGACCTCGAACTCCGGTTTAGATTTATGCTTTATTCAAATTCCAGATAATTTAATAGCGTAAATGTATGAAAAAATCACCTTATCAATAAGTATGATGGCTTTCCAAAAGACCATGTCCATCACAGTGATTAGCAAAATGACTACATTTAAAGTTCTTATTACTGGATATAATGTTTGTTTATTTCGTATCGGATCCAGATGGCCAATAACAGCCCAAGTGGACAATGATTATGCATACAGTGTTACAAATTTGCAATATATAAGGAAATCAATGTATGACAGTTGAAACATAAATACTTCTACGAGTTATACTAATATTAATAATACTAAAAACATTAATAATAATACTAAGAGTAATAATAATAATAATAATAATAATAATAATAGTAATAATAATAATAATAATAATAATAATAATAATAATAATAATAATAATAATATAATAATAATAATAATAATAATAATAATAATAATAATAATTATAATAATAATAATAATAATAATAATAATAATAATAATAATAATAATAATAATAATAATAATAATAATAATAATAATAATAATAATAATAATAATAATAATAATAATAATAATAATAATAATAATAATAATAATAATAATAATAATAATAATAATAATAATAATAATAATAATAATAATAATAATAATAATAATAATAATAATAATAATAATAATAATAATAATAATAATAATAATAATAATAATAATAATAATAATAATAATAATAATAATAATAATAATAATAATAATAATAATAATAATAATAATAATAATAATAATAATAATAATAATAATAATAATAATAATAATAATAATAATAATAATAATAATAATAATAATAATAATAATAATAATAATAATAATAATAATAATAATAATAATAATAATAATAATAATAATAATAATAATAATAATAATAATAATAATAATAATAATAATAATAATAATAATAATAATAATAATAATAATAATAATAATAATAATAATAATAATAATAATAATAATAATAATAATAATAATAATAATAATAATAATAATAATAATAATAATAATAATAATAATAATAATAATAATAATAATAATAATAATAATAATAATAATAATAATAATAATAATAATAATAATAATAATAATAATAATAATAATAATAATAATAATAATAATAATAATAATAATAATAATAATAATAATAATAATAATAATAATAATAATAATAATAATAATAATAATAATAATAATAATAATAATAATAATAATAATAATAATAATAATAATAATAATAATAATAATAATAATAATAATAATAATAATAATAATAATAATAATAATAATAATAATAATAATAATAATAATAATAATAATAATAATAATAATAATAATAATAATAATAATAATAATAATAATAATAATAATAATAATAATAATAATAATAATAANATGGTTTGAGTGATTAGTTTGTTTCTTGTTGATTTCCGGGGTGCGTGCGGGATGCTTTTGATGTTTGTTTGTTATGTTTATTTGCGCAATTACATTGACCATGTAATATGTTTTGCTAAATAATACTTAATGTTACCATATTGTAATAGCTGCTTATTTGTAGATTTCTCTAAACATTAGAGGTTTCGGGAGGTGATGAAGGCACCTAAACACCGGTCTTGAGCCATGGGTCCTCATACGTCCCCCTGCCATTAAAATAAAAAAGAAAGAAAAAGAAAAATGAGCAGTTAGGGTTGCGTATCCCGCTCGCGGTTTACCTGGATCGTTCATTACTACCAATTATTGTATGTGGTGTACGTGAAGTCATGTACACTTCTCTTGATTGGTGGTGGTGGATAAATCTTACAAATAATCGCAGCTTCTCTAAACTAAAATAATGTTTAACATGTGTAATTTATACGATTTTAAGCAACTTAACGTGATGGATATGCGTTGGGGGCATCTTGTGTGCGCTTTGGACATCGGTTGTGATCAGGGTATTCAAACCTTATCTCTTGATTTTAGGTGAAGACTTACAGTCTGATTTTTATGTATAATTTTGCACTGTTCACATGCCACACATGTGCGTGTTTAAGTGTATTTAGCGACATGCCTTACATTAATTAATTAGTATCGTTTCAGTTCTTTATACATATGAGCAAGGATGTTGCACCGTTTACGGGCGTCTCGAGACTCCTCAACTGAGCGGTGAAATTGAGGTCGATCTCCGTTGCACATAGAAGACAAACGGGCGTCAGAAGAATTGTTTTTTGAATTTGTATGTCGAAAGTCCTGTCAAATACAAACACCCACTCCTATTTTGTTTTAAGAGTTATTATTTGTATGAAAAGGATGATGATGATGTGGTTGATAATGATGATGAGGATTAAATAGTATTTTGAGAATAGAGAATAATAAATTTACTCATAACTATGAGTAAATGCTTTTTTAAATTATAAGTGTATAGCAGTAAGTCGAAACTACAAAGCCGGAATAATAGCTTGGTTGTAACCCATAAACCGTTACATAGAGCTTTTAAACAGTTTGTTTACCGGTTTACAAAAATGGATGACAAATAGGACAATTGCTAAAAATACCAAAAGTTGATACCGTTTAAACCAGAAGACCAGCATTAAGGTAATATCGGCTACGAATGCATACAGTTTACACCTTATCTAAGAAGTATGTCGCATAGATTTAAGAACATGTATTTTTTAAGGTATAAGTGTACAGCAGTAAGTCGAAACTCCGAAATCGAAAACAATAGCTTGGCTGTAAACCAAAAACCGTTACATAAAGCCTTTAAACAGTTTGATTACCGGTTTACAAAAGTGGACGACAAATAGGAAAATTGCTAAAAATATACAACAAGTTGATACCGTTTAATTAAGCCAGCAGACCAGAATTAAGGTAATATCGGCTACGAATGCACATTATCTACCAACCACACAATTATATATTTGTTGTGGTGACGTTCGATATTTTGCAAAAGAAATATGCTGTGCATAGAACACCATATTCTATCTTTATAAGCAATGTCACCAGCGATAATGAGATTCTATTGGCGTTTTTAAAACCATGACTGCCGTTACAATTGAAAATAGTTCACTTTTCCGGATCAAGATCACAGGTGTTGGGCGCGTGGCCAAGTCATTAAAACACTAATATGTCATAAAACAACATGTTTTCATCACTTGATATAATAAATATGAAAACAGATAGTTAACTCAAAATAAGTGATATTTTAAATCAATAAAGTAGATATATCTTTACTCATATCACAGTAACGCACGCTTTGAACATAATATTCATAGTTTACATACAATAATAGTGTTAATGTTGTATGCATTCTGACAACGTTAATGCATGCTGAAGTGTTTGAAAACAATCTTAGATTGAAATTTCTCTTCCTAATTTTTTTATCAACACTTATCAACACAGTTCTGTTTAATTTATACAATTCCTTACATTGTTTAAACCTTAAAGTGAGACTATACGATTTTTATATGTGTCAATTTTTGATAAAATATGTTACAATAACACAAAATAGGCAAGAAAAAGTATACATTNTAATGTGTTTATATAAGTTAGCTCTGCTGGAGTTTTCAAGCCTATTATTCCAGTTTTGGATAAATGTGTCGCTCAGCCGTTGTCTTAAGGCAGATATAAAAATGTTTACATTCCCAACATCTTGGAAAAGCCAAGCGTCATAAAATCCCAAATTACTTAACAAATCCTTTAATAGTGTACACCAATTTTTCTTTAAAGGATAGACGATGCTATCATTTAAAAGAGTTAAATATATTTTCTTAATAAATTTGTTGTCTGGAGTTCTTAAAAGTTTTACCCAGTATTTAATAATATTTAAATATCTTCTGGATTGATAATTAATACGTCCAACCTCACCATATACAAAATCATTTTGTGTGCATTTTTTTACACCCAATAATTGTTTGCAAAATTGCATATGAACCCTTTCTATTGGTAAAGCCTTAAAAAAGCCCCATACCTCGCTACCGTAATTCAATATTGGCGTTATAAGTTTATCGAAAAGCTCAAGTTTGTTACCTACTGGAATTTCCGTAAATTTGTATAAATACTTTTTCAGTTTAAAAATTGCTTTAAGTGCTTGTCCAGCTAGTGTGTTTGAGGCGTCGCAAAATGACCCGCCAGACGTAAAAACAACACCGAGATAATTAAAACGGTTGACGATATCTATAGTTTTGTTGTTATAACGAAAAGAAATGTTTGAATTGCGACCGCCTTTGCGAAATATCATTATTTTAGACTTATCTGTATTTACTACTAGCTTCCATGTGTTGCAATACTCATGTAATAAATCTAGACCCCTTTGGAGTTCATCTGCATTATTAGCAAAAATAATTATATCATCCGCGTAAAGCAGTAGAAACATTTTAAAACAGTTAATATCTATTCCATTTAACCCATTCATGTGAAATTCCTGCTCTAGGTCGTTTAGATACATGGAAAATAAAAATGGCGACAAACACTCACCTTGCCTGACCCCTAGCATGCATTCAAAGCTATCACTTAAAGTGTTACTATATTTAACTTTAGATTTGATTGAGTTATACATTGATTTCATTACATCGAGTATATTACCACGTATGCCTAGTTTAATTAGCTTGTACCATAAATTGTCTCTTACAACATAATCAAATGCTTTAGTGAAATCTATAAAAGCACAATATAACTGTTTGCCTTGATTTAAAACATGCGCTAATAAACCGTGTAAAACAAATATATTATCGATTGTACTCATATGCGATCGAAAACCCGCCTGCGCTTCAACATATACATAATAATCTTCGGCCCAATCGGTCAATCTGTTATTTAAAATTTTTGTGAAAAGTTTACCAAGAGTACTTAACAATGTGATACCTCTGAAGTTATTAACATCATTTAAACTACCCTTTTTATGTAATGGTATTACGTGACCCTCAGTCCATGATGCTGGAAAGCACCCTAATGAAAAAATCTTATTGAAAAGGGAATAAAGAAACGGCATAAGAACGTCTTTACCATGAATAAAAAATTCGTTTAGAAACATATCGGGTCCAGCACTCTTGCCAGAAGAAGTGTGTTGAAGAGCCTTATTAATTTCATGTATAGATATAGGAACATTTAATTCTTCAAACATTATTTTAAATTCATCATTTTCATATCTCTCTAAAAAATGTATAACATCTTCATCTGGAGTAAAAAATGTACTGTCTGGGTTGTTAATGCTCTGAAAGTATTGTTTAAATGCATCTATTGTTATATTGGATTTATCTGAAACTGTAGATTGTTTTAACAATTTCCAGTATAATTTAGCATTTTTAAATTTAGCCTCTAATAGCTTTTTAGTTTGCCCACGATCATGATCAAGTTTTGATTTTCTTAAACACTTTTTAAATTGCGTTCTGGCATCTATAAAGTTACGTTTATTTTCATCGGTTTTATCATTCCTAAACATGTTTAAAAATCTGTAAAAGATGTTTCTCTTTTCTGCACATTCCGCGTTAAACCAATCTTTGTTAGTATACACATTAGTTAACTGACTCTGTACTTTCATTTTCCGTTTAAATAGAGGAGAGATTAATGCGTCAAAAGAATCACTGAATTGCCCTATGCATGTATCAATGTCATTTGCTGTACTACATGTATTTAAATCATTAACCCATGCATTCAATTTGCCAGTAAATGCTTCAGACGATAAAAGTTCATTATATGTATCTTTATGTTCACATTTCCAAACATAAGAACATGTATGATCCGTTTTATTGCTGCAATTTATATCAGTTCGACTATTTGTATTATTAAACGTCAAAGAAAAATCTATCAAACAATGGTCGGATAAAATATTCGGTTCATGGACACTAAATGTACTAATATATTCAAATAACATTGGTGTTGCTAAAACATAATCAACTACGCTGGAACCTGATTTGCCAACATACGTATAATTACCCTCTACATCGCTGCCCACTCTACCGTTTAAAATACGAAGACCGGTTTGTTTACACAAATCTAATAGACACATTCCGTTACTATTTAAACGCCCAATATCTTTAGAACAGCGCAATTTACAATCATCAGGTATATAATCATCAGGTAAAAAATCGATGTGTTTACAATCTTCGTGCTGAACAAAATCTTGCAGATTAGACGTATGTGCATTCATGTCACCACAAACAATTAAATTAAAACCATTGACATTTTTGGAATCAAGATCTATAATGAACTCTAATAATCGATCTAATGTATGCGATTCAAGTAAGGCTTGGCGGGAGCTACTCTCGGGTACCACATAACACAGACATATATACAAATCATTAGTTAGATTGACTTTCGATGACTCAATTTTTATACAAATAATATCATCATGAGATTGAAAAACTAAAGTATTTTTGTTTACATAGTCATTTCTAATGTATACAATAATACCACCTGACGCACGTTTACTTGTTTTCAAATTTTCGGTTCTGTTAACTTTAAAATGCTCAAATCCAACGAAATCAAGTTCCGAAAACTCATTTGCCCATGTTTCAGTTAATAAAACAATATCATGACAGCGAAAAATGTCATTAAGTTCTTGAGAGTGGAGTTTGTTTGATCTACGCGTAGAAAGACCCTGAATATTCAGTAACGCACAGCGTAGATTGGCCTTCTCGGCGATGTCCTACTTTATACCACTGTTCGGTTGACCTTGGTCAGCACATATGCCGCCTACACTTACACAGTGCACTGACTCACTCATGGATATGTTGCTATTTTTAGAAGACGTAGATTGCGATGATCTATTTTGGGAATCTTCGCGACTTTTACTGCCTTGTCGATTGTACGGCTTTGCCGACTCTGAGCGTTTCTCTGCTCTAGAAAATGAGCGAGAATCACGCGGACGACCTCGCGCAGGCTTTTTCTCGTGCACATTTATGTACGGGTTACTGGCGTCGCACATAATTGATTTCAGTGCTGTTTCTCCGTCGAGTTTTGCAGAAAATATATTTGCATTTGAGGTTTTGTGGGTCAAGATGCTGTTTAGGGTTGGGGTGGCCGGGGGTGGAAGCGATTAAGTTCATTAAACATGGTATTAATGTAGCAATATCCATCTTAGATGACTCAATGTTATGATTTATTGTGTGTTTTTTTTTCAGTGAGAGTTAGTTTTATATCAGAGCTCTCAATAAAATGACACATAAGATTAATAAATGATTTCATTTCCATCATATATTGTCATATATTGTCTTATTTAAGGATGGTTTAACTTAAAATATTAATACATGCATCTCGTATAAGGACATATAGACTAAAGACAAGGTCACATTGGCTCCAACATGTCAATACGACAATCACATTTCACACTCCGTGTTGTATTAGAAGGAAATAAATGATCAATAGAAGTAAAATCATTCCGGTATGGAAAGTTAGATTCCCATTTAGAAACATGTAAACACTCTTAAGCCCCCGTTGCCCGGACCTGTTTTCTGCGTTCGATATTATTTGCTGCAAACATGAGTTCTCAATAGTGAATATTTTCGATATTTAACAAAGAGTGTTCATAGTTTGTCTTTTATATAGTATAATGGCACCTTACAATCTGCTGTGAACATGTAAAAAATGTCTTAGCATATATAGTTAACAGGAAAGTGCAAAGTTCGACAAGTTTATGAACAAGCGATGTGTCTAAAATCGAACGATCACCTTTATCACGTAAACAACAAGAATACTGCACTAAGCAAGTATTATTTTGCACTCTATGATCATATTCAAACGAAATATACTGATAACGAAATGATCGTTAACTTTAAAGGAAAAACTTAAATGTGTTTAGCATCCTTATAAATTAAAAAAAGGAATAGAGCTACTGCAACTCCAGAAACATCATAACGACATGAAATTGTGTCAGCCTCTGCCTTTATTTTAGGCAAGTGACATGTACAATACACTACAGACACGTACTATAAACAACACAATTAAGAGGGCCAATATTACCTCATATCACTCCATTTGTACTGTTTTATTAGACGATATTTTTTTCAGATTTATTGTGCTAATAATTTTAATATTATATATGTATCTCCTGGGAGTATCAAGTTTTAAGCCACAAGGCATTATTTGAACAAACTTAGAGACTTACTCTGAGATTGTCATACAAAGTATAACACATTGTTGATTTGTATAATTCATTTATAAGTAATTTTGCTTGAAGAGGCTCTAATAACCATGTGGCTCATTGAGATTAATTGCACTTTTTGAGCTTAAAGGGCATGATTTACTTTGTGGTTTGCGAGAACAATATCGTTAAAATTATTTTGCTAAATAAGTTAATATAAACCATAGGACAATGTCTTAGGAATAACCTATTATGGTCCATGGAACGTGATTAAGAACTACCGCTATATTATATTTTACTTACAAAATATCAAACACCGGGACCTGTAGTTTCATAGAAGAAGATATTTTGTAGTAGACCTCTTTATTAACCATGTGTCTTCCGTTGGTTGGCGAGTTTGACCCCAGAGGCCTGCTAGAGGACCAGTAAGATATTACATAAATAATATCACAGCCCAGAAACTTGTTGTTTCAGAGACAAAAAATTATAAAAATATGTGTATATACAACTCTGTAGTTGTGACCTCGTATATTGCAAGTCAGTTTCTACATAGGCTACAAACCATATCAGTTACAGTATTATGTGTTTAAAAATCGCTATGATTTGTTATCAAAACTGATTTGTATTAAAAGATGCTACACCTACATCAGTTAATTAATTTAAATACGTGCATCCATTTAAAAGTTATTGGTCTGAACATTTGGTATTTATCTCTTAAAATAGCATATTGTAACCGTGCCGTTAGAGAGTTTTAAGTTGAAAACCCGTCTAAATTTAGTATTGTGTTACAAAACTTAAACTGTATTTCATAACATTATTCATTTTGTCAATATTTGTAAAAAGTCTATTTTAATTACGGCACAGTTTAAATAGGCAATCTTTCTTTATTAATACATCTATGAATGGTTTATTTCTCCCATTATATTCATATGTATGTTTGGCAAGGCATTATTGTAGTACAATATTGGTTAAAAATGTCTATGCTATGTATATAATTATGTCGTAACATGTGTGTGTCTTAAAAGCTCTGATAAGGTAGGTAAAAGCAAATATTTGTTAGCATACGTCTATTGTTATGGTTTAGCTTGTGTTATTTAGCAATTAACGTAACGATTACTTGTATGGTACATCTATTGCGTGAAGTTATACTCAAACTCCATAGATATTATAAAACATCACACTGAACACTATAATTTAACTTTTAAGCTGTCAAAAATGTCAAATAATGCCTGAAGATGTATATGATGTCATTGATGACGGAAAAGAAAACGTCAGTTTCTGTACACTGAATGGAGATACAGGTGACCATAACTGCCAACTTCGCTATTATACTAAACCACATCATTCAAATTATGAACATGAGTTTGCCGAATGGAGTATAGATTATGGTAATACGACTTCGCATGAGCAAGCTCCATACATATAAATAATGATAGCCATTACGTGAACACCGAACGGTTTACAGATTTATTGATAATGCAATAACATCTATGCAAACAAAATACATGTGTTTCATTGATGTTTTTACCCGTTATTAAAGGAGCAATAATTGGAGCACTGTTAATTGGGCAATATATAAATTTCAATTAACTCCATGTACTGAAATGTTTGATTTATATCAGTTCATGTTAGTTGTATACCATTGCACTATAACCAAATATAATAACAGCTTACTAAATGTTATCATCGGCGTGATATATTGTCTTATTTAATGATGGTTTACTTACATTATTGATACACGCAACTCGTAGGGCATTATATTGACTTTATAGACGGTCAAATTTGTATAAAAAAGTGTCTGGTTGAATCAATAATAATATCGTATTTACATTACATATCGATGAATACATATAATAGTATAGCATACATAATACGAGATCAAATCGGCATTATCTATTTTCTTGCTGAATCCTCATTAGCACATACTTTCCAATGCATTTATACTATATATATATCCATAATAACTATGTATTTAAAAATGCCCTTCGTATGATGACGTCTTGATTTAATATATTGACAAAGTGACTAAATATATTGCTGTTTATACATACCCCTGTTCGTTTTGCACATATAAGACAGTCAATACATTTAATAATATTAGAACGCGTACATACGTTTCGCAATGTATGATGTAAAATTGAAACTCTGAGAAAGGTAATAATTTTACAACAGATTAGATTCACATCTACTTTTTCGTCCGAAAACATGTGTACATATTTTATATATAATCCAACCACACATTTGTGTGTGTATTGTACCAGCGACGAAATAATAAGAATATGTATTGCGCTGTATAACATGTGCAGGCTTATCAAAGGCGTAAGACACTGCAGCCAAATGGCCGTGACATTGTTACTAGTGAGTATTGTAACTGTAATCAAGCTGGTGCCATGAAGTGAATTTAATTAAATTAGACATGTATAACCATATGATATTCGATAAAGCGTACACAGCAATGCAGGTGTTGTTATATTGTAAATCATATTTCTTTATTGAATGAAACAATAATACTCATTCCGTTTTATTTTCGGTTAATTAAATATTATTTGTTATACATGGGCTAAAACTATTTCAACAAGGCTGAAACTCTCAATATATTATTAGCGTGGGTGCAATGGACAACATAATGTAACTACTAAACACCTTACACTCCTCGTGCAAATCATACATAACATGTGTACAATACGGTAAAGATAAAAGCCTTTCGGATGCGGATGACGATGCTGTCATCGACAATGACGGAAATCGAAATCGAAAAGCTACAGTCCAGTATCCAGTGACATTTCATCAAGTAATACTGAAAGTCTGCGTAACGACAATGGATTCTTTAAATAGGAAATAAGCCCATGATATAAATGTCGAAAAAGCACTTTGAATTTATCAAAAGTAAATAGTTCCACTTCAATGTGCCTTTTTCATATCATTATCTTCTAAACAGGTAAGATTGTTCCTATGCAAATAATGGACCTTTTGCAGGAATGATCACCAAAAATTAGTCAGGGTTCCAAAGATAATGCCTTTTTCCAAACATCCGGGGCTGAAGGATCACATTAAATATTTTTTAAATATTTTTCTCTAAAACAACACGACCTGAGCTGCGATATTTGGTATTTAATATCGTGATGTGGTCCTCTATTAAATTTCTTCAAATAATGCCTCTGGGGTCACAATCGCCTCGCAATGGAAGTTCCATGATTTATATAGAGTTATATAGCAACTACAAGTCCCAGTGTTTGATATTTGGTATCAAATGTGAGTGGGTGTGACATTTTATAATAAGTCAGTTTCTACATTGATTACAAACCATAGCGGTGACAGTTTGTCATAACTATGTTTCAAACAAACATAAACAATAAAGTGGGAGCAGTGGTCTAATGGTAGGATACTGGCTTCGAGATCTAGAGGTCGCTGGTTCGAATCCCGCCCTGACCACTGGAATGTTCCTGAGCAAGACATTTATCCCGCATCTGCTCCTCTCCACCCTTGTATATAAATGGGTACCTGTGAGGAAAATAAGCCAATGTGCAGTGGCTACATACTGCGCCAAGATGTTAACGGACTACGTATGACACAGTGAACAGGGAAAACATGTGAAGCGCCTCTGAACGCACATACTGTATGAAAAGGACGCTTTATAAATGTGTTAAAAAAACAAAAAAAAAAAAACAAAAAAAAAACAATGTTTTGCAATTTCAGAGAGACGCATATATTGCGGCCGCATGTGCACAGAGCTTCAAAACAAACTTGCATTTAATTAAAGCAAATACACTGTAACAAACATTATAATCTATACTCACAAGTATAATTGATGCGCCTGTAATCATATTTGCATTATGTGCATAAATTCATAAATGCATGCTCAGGTAAAATTTGCAGTAAATATTTCGTAAATTTTGACTGGTTCAAACTAAAAAAATGACGGTTTTAAAATGAAACCCCATTACCATACAGCATTTACTACAGATTTAACCTTATATTCATAACAAAAATGGTAGCCGCCCAAGAACAACTCCAATTCCTTTTCTCTGGAGGGAATACTCGACCAAAGAAGAAACGTGTGGACCGTAGCAATGCCCTTTGTCCATTCTTCAGTTATAAACGTTTACGCATACAAAACATGAATTTGCATCTGATGTTCCCACGTTGACGACCTCAATAGAACTGATTTCTAACGCTATTTAGTTCTATAAATAGCCATACACAAACAAACTATACGATGGAGTACTAACACTTAGTGTTTTTATCGCTATAAACTGTTATTGTGAAAATGACTTATATTATATGATGACATACCTACTTTAGTTAAATCATTTAAATACGTGCATCCATTCATCATGAATTGGTCTGAAAATCTTGTTTTATGTATCTCATGAAAAGGTATATGGTAACCATGTCATTAGATAATTTAAAGTCGAAACCCGTTAAATTAAATGTTTTACAACTAAACTGACACTGTATGGTATTTAATTTCACATATGTACCAATATATTTAATATTGCTTAATAATGTTAATAAGTGAATCAATTCAGGCATAATCGCTTTTAAATCGTGTACCTTTAAACGTCGAACATTTTTTGGCACTATCATTCGCAAACCATGGCCACGCCTTTCTTGAGATACCATCTTGAAAACATGCTTCACGATAATTAAGTCCAAAAAGGGGCAATTCCTCGTCAACATTTAATATTAGTAACCGACAAAACGAAATAGTTCAGTAAGGAATTCTTAATTATGTTGGAAGGCGAATGCAAAATGTAACACTTTCTCTTCGATTTCGTGTGAATCGTTGTATTTAAATTATATACAATTATTTATTACTTAATCAGTTAACACTCAATAGACATGCTTCTTTTGTGACCCAAATGACTGTAATATCGAACAACTGTCTCTTGTTACGCTTTCGGCGTTTTGGTTACTTCCCTTTTTATGTTTTAAATCATTATGCAGGTCATCCTAAATATCACCACACTTCTAATTTTAACATTATGAAACCTTACACTATGTTAAGATCTTATCTTGGAACTATTTTGTTTTTCAAAATTAATTGCGGGCGTACGAAAACGCTGGTAAACGTTATACTGCAAAGGTGTTCACGATAAAATTGGATAGTACGTGAACCCAATAAGGTTCGATCACATGCTTCGGCTGTTTTTATAAACGCTTGATGTCATGTGAGCGGTTCATCGGGAAAAGTTGTGATTTAGAGTTGGCATTGAACCCAAGTCTCCTTAGTAAAAAGTGTGTGAAACGGTATACATAATGCATGTCACACCGCTAGTGATATCTAACACATGCAGTGGTTGATTTGGTCTTTGAATTTTGCTAAACAGAGACTTACTTCATTAATGGACTTCTAAGTTTTTGTTTAAAATAATTTATATGAATTATCCGTAAGATAACTGTAAACCCAAGCTCAGTGATGCAGATTGTAGAGCAGTGCTCCTGGGTATAATATATGAAAATCATTCAACACTAACCGATGTTAAAAAACTCACTTTCCATTGTTCATCCACTCTATGTCATGTAAATCAGAAGTTTAAGAGTTAGTTATGTTTGCTCAAAAACATACAGCAGTATAAACCGATGAAAGGTATAAACATTTGCCCACTTTACGTTTATTTAACTTGACCCACTGCATGTGATACTTCTATCAAAACCTTCTTGTTTAAGGTTTCACGTTTTAATTGTGCGGGTACGCCATAATCACATCGCAGATGCATGTATTGGAATAGTTAACATGGGGATTTATGAAGGAGTATTTGTGATCTGCATTTACACATGTCTGTTAACAGAAGGTAATTGCTATTTAATTTTTACACATATTTTGATTTTGTTTTCGTTATTCACACGCGAAAACATAATAGTGTATACAACAACAATGTATTTAACAAATACGTTTAAATATATCCGGGATCAAACGATTACACTGAAACTATTCAATAACAAAATAATTTATATATAAAAACAAACTAACTATGCATTCAAAATGTAGTTTTTTATATGAATGTAAGATTTTGACATAGGTGGAAATATAATAACTTTGAGAAATACATTATATAATCCTTCATGTTAATTGTTTTTGTTTCGGAAATTATAACCTTATACGGGTTATTTGTATATGAGATGACACTTTTAAATAGTGATGATGTGGATGAAATACATATTATTATATGTAAAAGCTGTTTCAAAGACATGAAGATTAAGTCAACGTTAAGGCAAAACAATATTAGTGAAGGCAGGATGATACATATTTGGTACATGTGGAAACTTTGACAAACGCCTAATTCTGTTAATTCATAAGCATTATTTAATCATTACTGTGAAGACGTCACTGATTATTTAATTGATCTACACCCATTCTTGTGAAATTAAGTAAGCGAGAACTACTTAAAAGACAAGTTAAGACAATTAAATGGTTGCAACTAAACAGTTGTTATACAATTGTGTATATATAACATGTCCACATACATTTTCATAACGGAACAACCAATATAAACGTTCTGTTTATTTTGCTGTACAAAAAGGCCAAAACTTTAAAGTAGTTGATTTGTTTGAAAACTGTAAATTGTATTTGGGAGATCGTAGAGATTGCGAGAAGTTGCTAAACTTTTCTAAGTATGAAAGGTGGAAACATCTGCTCAATTACCAGGCAGAGTTTTAGACCTTGGTCAGTGACCGTGCATGATTGCTCCAAATACGTGAGTGAAGTTTGAATTATATATATGTAGTAGTTACAGTTATATGTTCTTGGTGCTTCTATTTTACACAATTTATGTAATAACAGTATTGTTTGTTGTGGATGTTTTGAATACTGCAGCATTAAACTTATAGTTGTTTTTAACTTAAGTAACGTGTCACCAAAAGTAAAGTTGCCTTCATCGTGCCTCAAAAAGTTGTTACTCTGTTGCTCTGGTCTTCTTCCTACCATTGAGTAATTAAATGGTAATTCAATTGAATGCGTTTTAATTCCCTTTTATTACTGTTTAATGTGAGTTGAAATGCTATAAGGTTAATTTTTTTTACACGTATATGTATCATGAATATTGCTGGGCCAAGTGTAAGGATGAGCGCTCTATAACCGGTTTAAACCCCCCAGTGCTCAGCATTGACCGTTCCAAGGCGGTGACCCCATCATTATTCTACTATGTGTATATGTTGTTTCGTTTTGTGCCGTACTGTACCGTTTTGGCAATTGGTTCCTTTCCATAAATAAAGGAGCACGAAGGTGTGTATGATAGATATGCAATACTGCTGCAGCCTCTGGAGTGTCACTTCTTTATATTATATTCATTGAACTATTTTAATAAATTAAGCTAATTAAATTACAATATAGCAAACGAAAATGTTTGCCCTTTTAATTAAGTTGAAGAGTGGCCTCAACTCCGACCATATTTATATATATATATATATCGAGCCATTTTTCATTTATCATCCTTAAACGATGACAACGAAAAAAAAAACATGACACATATATTAGCCTAAAACACGTTAACTCCGCCGCACCCTGTATCTGTAATAACACACTCACACCAAACTTATCATAAACAATCGTTTCATATGACTGCTCTAGGAAATTTAAATTTATTACTTGACAAGTTTAACCCCAAAACACGCTATACTCTTTCAGCACTTACCGTTATTATGTCTTAAAATAATCTTACTACGCATTCGGCTTTTTCATAACTTCCGTATTTTGATTAATTTTAATCATTTTACAATTCATACTTTCAAACGAATATACACATTATTCGACCGTAATGAAACGAAACGTAACACGGCTGTTATGCTCTTATATAGATCATATTTCATTTTAAATGACTTGTCAAATACATAAATGGGTAAACAGTGCTATAAAGTAAAGGTATTTACAAGTTAGGAATGTAAACGATGAAGATTGGTTGTTGACAGATACTCAACGATACAATAAAAATTGTTGGTTATTTTGCAATTATTTGAAGTAATTAAAACATTAGCATCCATAGTTTAAAGGCTGTGATAAGACACATGATTTATTTTTTCGTTCTTCTTGTCTAACCCATTTAAGGTAATGATTGAGTATATTTTCTATCAGTGAGTATCACAATATGATATTTATTACAACATATGTACTCGTCTTATAGTGTACACAGTAGACTAATTATTTGTGTTGTATTGATGACGAGGTCGCATTAGCA
Source organism: Dreissena rostriformis (assembly GCA_007657795.1). Taxonomy (NCBI): domain Eukaryota; kingdom Metazoa; phylum Mollusca; class Bivalvia; order Myida; family Dreissenidae; genus Dreissena; species Dreissena rostriformis. The sequence goes on along the minus strand of VMBQ01004230.1, from coordinate 30,683 downwards.
TTTGGAATCATCTACACGGACAGCATATAAACTCAATATATTAAGGAGTGTGTGTATGCAGAAAACATTTCAGCTACATCGGCTTTGCAAACAAAGAGACTGTACATCTTACATTTCACACCTAACATGTATCAAAGATTATTTTAGCCTTTTGATCACAGAGAAATAAATGTAAAACAATATGTTATATTTCGAGAAACACATAACGTATGAATACCACACCATCTTTTATGGAGGGGCATTACATGCTTATGCGTTTTCGCAATTCACAATAACGAAGAGCATAAAAGCGATGCCGTGTTTTTAACTATACAAAACACTCCTTTGTCATGAGTCAGTGTTACTTGCAGTTACAATGTATAAAATAATCAAATAAAGTTGAATATTAGTGCTTGAAGAAAGCTCGTTTTCATTGGTATAGACCATTTAAACATGATCAATCGTTTTCATATGTGCCTAAATTAAAGTATCGCATCTTTTACCTATCACACCTGACTGCAACTCTCACTGTTAAACCTGAAACGTAGTATATATTCCATGTCAGACAATGGATACGATAATCATTGAAAGAACGAATAATCTATGTGTGCAAGACTTGATTTAACACAGATATATATTTCTGTTCAAGCCAATACGCCATACACCGCACGTTTGGTATTTCTTTAAAACATTCGCTCAGCTTTGTTCTAATGTTATATATTGAAAGAGACACTATAATCGGCCTGTAGATTCTGAAGAAGTAAATAAAAACGGAATGTAGCGATTGTACGTCTACACGAAACAAATATAGGACTTCTTCGTAAACTTAATGGGTTGTTAAAGTGTGGTTAGGGATTTTGTTCCGCAAATAAGGCGTTGCTTAGGAATGAATATTTTTGGGGATTAATCTCTAACAATCCGTTTTTTTAGGGATTAATCTCTAACAATCCACTCTAGGGTTTTTACGGATTGTTTTGGGTTGAAAACGGATTATTTGGGATTGTTAGGGCTGAATAGGGATGTTAGCACTCTGCGCATGCCTACGAGTTAAAAGGCTGTAACGCGCGATAATAACTCCGCCTGTTCAGCCCTTCGCATACGTAGTACGTCAATGTATTTAAGCAATGATCTATAAATAAACAAAGATTGGAAACATCCATTCGCACCAATAGAAAGTATCGGGAATTCGCTCAACAAAAACGAGATCCATATTATGTAACATCAATCGAGCAGCCGCTAGTCTCATTTTGTTATCTGGCGTTATCATTCGCTACTGCACGGTGTCTGCCCGCTTGATTCCAATACACAACATTTCATTACTTCGCACAATAGAACTGAAAACATTTGAAACATAAACATTTTTTTGGATATTTATAGCAGCATTGATAAATTAAACGTGATTTTAAAATAAAACATAATAGATTTGAAAACATATGGTCCTTTATAGAACTGATTTACACCGTTTTTCTTCAGCAACGTGCTGCCTTTGTACGCAGCTACAGCGTATACCATTTAAAATACATCTTCGCCATGTTAAACCCGATTTTTAATAAGAGCGAGAAATTGTTGCTGTCGTCTGTCAATTTCCTCACATGGAAAGCGTGCGTGTTGCAAAAGACCATGTCTTGTAGCTAAATAAAGACGCGCAAATCAGTACATGTAGTATTTTGTAATGAAAAATGTACACCGGAATTAATGCAAGCAATGGGAAAGTATTGACCAATTGAAACTTCAGAAAAAATGCATTGCAGTAGATGTTTTTTAAGAGCCAAAAACCCCAGACTACGTTGTTTGACAAGTACGTTGGGAAAAAAACATTGGTGAGGCGAAGGAGGGACGTATATGTATTACCCGATACTGTCAATACATGGACATTAATTACAAATGAAATGACAATAAACGAAATTTAATTTTAGGTGAAAAATATTCAATTTTCAATTAAATGTGGTTTGCTTGATACTTTAATACAATGCTCTTTGATACCAATGCATTTATTATTATAATTATGTTGTACATTCTTTGTTTTTCTCCCACAAAAAGAGACAGGTACAGGTTTCTCTACTGAATATCTGCTGAACTACTTTATTTAAATTGAGTTTCAATTTAATGAAGTAGTTGAGAAGATATTCAGTAGGGAAACTTTGAAAACTTTCAGGCCGTGGTACACTTTTTTATTGAAAAGTTCATATCTGCCTTTGACATAAACTGTTATTTTAATTATGTTTCTTAATCAAGTATCACTTTGAAATTAATATAAAAAACTAAAGGTTGACACAAAAAATTGATTAATTGATATATAACTGTTCCGGCGTTGTTCTCTATATTCCTAAACTGATCTATTTCTTTATTACATTTTCCGAATAAAGTGTAATTTTTAGATTAAACTGTAAACAGAAAACACATACATTTGTCCTGCTTTAACGTATTACGGATAAATACTATTAGCAAGCCAATACACATTTTGAATACAAATCTGCGATAGAGGCGCAAACGCATTCTCTTCAAGGTGGATGTTCCCATTTTGGATTAAGAGCGTTTATTGGTATGCCTGTGACACCACATGCCGGCACAGGTGTAGATAGGATTATCACGATGAGATGTGTCATCTTTATTACTTCACTGAAATATCTGTTGCCGCAATGACACGAATCTTTGTTACATCACGGCGAATATCACGTATAATCCTATTTGTAACGTGTTAAAAACACGCAAAGTTTCGAAGTTTCGTTTTCAAATCCTCGGTGTTAATAAAAAAATAAATCTTTGTTAAGTTTACAAATGACGTGTCTTTTAGGCTTTGAAACACTATGCTATATGCAGCATAATATTATAAATTGTATTATGCATTAAACCGACAAAATTAAATCCTCATCTAAAAAAAGTTGTTTTCGCCCCGCCTACTCGTTTACGTCACTGATTAACTCCGCCTTTTCATCCCAATTCACCCCTTACATCGACTGCGCATGCATAGAGATAAATTAACATTTCGCCAACTGTCAATCAAATCCTTATCTAAATATCGATCGACCAAACCATTTTTTACATTTATTTTAAATTTGATATACGGCCACTTTTACTTAACTTTGTCTAACGTTACTGTGTTGTCAACACTTTTTTGAATGGGTAATCTAGTCTTACTTGTACTGTTCTGGTGAACATGACCTGCTGGTTTATTGTCTCTCATCGCGCATTCAATTCTTTCCGCCAACTGTTTGTTAGTACTGGCCACGTCCACTGGTCTGCCATCCACTCGAACCTGCTGAACCAACCCCTGAATCTGTTTCAAATGATCGTCTATAAACAAAGATACATTTTTTCCATTTATCAGAAGTCTACTTCGTGTATTATAGATATTCAAAAAAGCGTACATGATAATGTTCTTTCCAGATCTATCATAAGTTGTATCAATGGTAGTTTCATTTTTGACCGCTAGTTCATTTCCGTAGAAATATAATGAGGCAGTTTTCAAAAGTTCAAAAGCAGTTAGGTGATCTGTTATGACGAGACCTCCTCCAGTTACTTCACATTCAATACTTTGAGTGCGATTTGCGGCATCTAACCTTTTTTGCTAAGTTACCGTTCACCGTGAGGTTGTATTCAGTGGTCCTTTGCATGTTGCCCAGTGTCTGACCTCCAGGGGAGTTGCTTGGAGACTGCAGCCTCTTACCAATCGCAGGCATTGAGCCATTCGTCCCTTTCCTCTGGACTGTCCTCACCGTCTATGATATGCTTGCCATACCAATCAGATCAGACCTCCACAACAGAGTTCTGCACACAGTAAGCTAATGACTCGGTCACACTGTCACGAATCAGAGCTACGAATGAGCTACGATTCAATCGGCTAGGAATGACTACGAAATTGTCATAATTCGTAGGCCGCTACGATTTCAGTACGGAGTACAACGATGTGAGTACGGATTTCGACGAATCTACCATCAAAATGTTGGAAAACGAACAAGGGAAGGTACGGACTGCTACTGATCGACGCGATTTAGTACGGAGCGCCACGAATCTGTACGATCAAACTACGAATCCGCTACGGTCTGGTACGATTAAGTACGATGCTACGCGAATCAGTACGATCTAACTACGGATCCGCTACGGTCTAGTACGGGTAAGTAAGAACTAGAACGGTCCGCTACGTAGCAAATGCATCATCTGCAATTATATAGTATCCTATTGGTCTGTCGTCACCTGGAAGAGGTGTTGATTCTGGCATGCCAATCAACCCCTTTTCGATTGCCAACTTGAGTTCGCTTTGATACCAGATTTTTGCGTCGGAACATCCTCCTTGCGATCCAATATTTACCCATATGAATTGGTAATCGGCGTCCACCAGGCCATCAGCACAACAGAATGATAACCTTTATAGTATAATGAGCCACCGTTCTTGGGACATCGTATTGGTACATGCTTTCAATCTAAGCTCCAATGGCATGTGGAAATTGCCATTTAGCCGCTATGGCCTTCCACTCCTCAGGCTCAGTAGAATCTGGATAACATCCCCAGCATATGCTGAAACTATGGCCTCACAAACGTCCCGTACAATACTACATATCGTATTATGTGCAACACGAAACCCATACATCAATGAACGGTAACTGTCCCCTTAGGCCAAGAACCTTAAGGTAATTGAAAACTTCAAATCTGGATTGATGGACTGTCTGAACCAGGTGTGGTTCTTCGTGATCCTGTTACCATCGACCTATAATAGCTCATGGAACATATCAGGCCCGATTCTGGTGAAGTTTCAAAAACCGCCGGATCTTCAGCCTTCAGTTCGGCATCAAAGTCTCGTATTGGCCGAGAGCGGGTCGTATTTAAAGCCAGTCTCTTGTCCACCACCTCCTGTTTCTTCTCTGACCTGATAAAGTATGTAATTATTGATGTACACATATAGATTGTGATCAGGAAAGTATGATTAATTTTGTATTTTATTATGTCGGCTATTAATTTAACAATTATTAAATCACGTAAAAGTAAGAGAAAGATTCAAAAGGCATATGAGGCAGACACATGCAAATAAAAAAAGTATTACTAGTAAGTTCAAATTCTAATATTTTCAAAATACGTATCCTTTAGCACAAAGTTATACTAGTAATACGATATTGAATCATTATTACCTTTGTGCATATCGTCAAGCAGCTCGACTACGGCCTCTGCATTTTGTGCCATATCAATATCCAAGTGTAACAAATTTATCGCAAACGCAATTTGCTGGCGGTTCATGATTGTGAACTCAACAAATGCAACTACGGTTGCTTTATAATTTCAATGATGTATTTCAGTAGCAATTTATTGTAGTGGACCGTACATGTCCGTATTGTTTCGTGCTGAAATTTAGTACATCGTACAAGATCGTGCAAATTCCTGCCTATCCGTAGTACAACGTACTAGAACCGTGGCTTTTAGTAGAATATCCGTGGAATAATCGTAGCTAATACGTAGCGTAACCGTACCGCTCCGTAGTTCTTCGTATAAATCCGTAGAAGTAATTGAAAATCTTTGGGCCTACGAAAAGGTACGGACGACTACGGTGTCGTTACGAACAAGTACGGATCGGTACGGTTTAGTACGGACTGCTACGGATACGCTACGGTCGATTTATTCGTAGCAATTTTTTGAACATGTTCAAAATTTGTCAAGAGTCGCTACGGACATCCATAAACTACTACGACTGATCACGGATCAAGTACGGAGAGCCACGGTCCATTAAGGATAGCTACAAACTGTGCCGAAAAGTCTTCGTAGCTCGTTCGTAGCTCTGATTCGTGACAGTTTGACCGAGGCATAAGAAAAACTTAGACCGAGATAGAGGTAAAATGAGTGTTGAGCATAAAATTATAAAATACAAATGTGCCTGCCCTTTTGTTTAAATTATATTATTAATTAATATTAATTTATAATAATTTTATTTCGGTATGTTTTATTCAAATTTGCTGTACATAAACAAATCAAAGTCTTATCAATTGTTGCTATTGTCTAAGTTATGAATTGCGAAGTTTTATAATAGAACGGTATGATGTATCAATGATTTCTGTGACTTATTGGCACATTGACTTGCAGTTGTTAATAATTTCTATTTAGGTGGTGGACATCTCTCTGATGTCGATGTGGGAGCATTGCCTGGTGCAGTTTCCAGAGGCAATTTCCATCTGGTCAAGTTTGAGTCAGAGCCAGCCTAATTAACCCTTGACCTTGGAACAACGGATCTAAGTAAGAAAATCTTGTTTTGGGACTTTTCCATGTGCGTCAAATAAAACTCATTTACAAGAAGTTTTTTTTATTGTTTTGATTTTCAATGTTTCATCATATTACATCATGCAACACATCGTTTCATGTTTGATAATTTGAGGTCATGGAGTCGTCAATTTGTGAAGTGCTTGTTTTTCTTAAAATAGATTGTTTCTCATGAAAAATTATCGTGTAATGCGTAAGTATGAAACTTAAAAAGTGATTATTTAATTAATGAACAAAGCATTGTGTGATTTTACTTTTTTTAATACAGTTTGAGGTACAGTTATTCCGGATATAACTCAGATTGCTGCCATGGATTTGAAAACGGGTTCGAAGTTCTCCACATATGTGAAGCCATGAGTGCCAAACTTCTGCTGAAACCTAGAAAGTAGCTGGCATCTCTGTTGATGCTAATGCAACATGTCTGTAAATGGTGGCAATGTGGATAGTGTCTCCATTGTGACATATATTGTTTGCTATGTAAGATTGGAAATACCTTGACATTTTGTGGTTAANCGAAACGTAACACGGCTGTTATGCTCTTATATAGATCATATTTCATTTTAAATGACTTGTCAAATACATAAATGGGTAAACAGTGCTATAAAGTAAAGGTATTTACAAGTTAGGAATGTAAACGATGAAGATTTGTTGTTGACAGATACCCAACGATACAATGAAAATTGTTGGTTATTTTGCAATTATTTAAAGTAATTAAAACATAAGCATCCATAGTTTAAAGGCTGTGATAAGACACATGATTTATGTTTTCGTTCTTCTTGTCTAACCCATTTAAGGTAATGATTGAGTAGTTTTTCTATCAGTGAGTATTACAATATGATATTTATTACAACATATGTACTCGTCTTATAGTGTACAAAGTAGACTAATTATTTGTGCTGTATTGATGACGAGGTCGCATTAGCATTTGGAATCATCTACACGGACAGCATATAAACTCAATATATTAAGGAGTGTGTGTATGCAGAAAACATTTCAGCTACATCGGCTTTGCAAACAAAGAGACTGTACATCTAACATTTCACACCTATCATGTATCAAAGATTATTTTAGCCTTTTGATCACAGAGAAATAAATGTAAAACAATATGTAATATTTCGAGAAACACATAACGTATGAATACCACACCATCTTTTATGGAGGGGCATTACATGCCTATGCGTTTTCGCAATTCACAATAACGAAAAGCATAAAAGCGATGCCGTGTTTTTAACTTTACAAAACACTCCTTTGTCATGAGTCAGTGTAACTTGCAGTTACAATGTATAAAATAATCAAATAAAGTTGTCAATTAGTGCTTGAAGAAAGCTCGTTTTTTTTTGGCATAGACCATTTAAACATGATAAATTGTTTTCATATGTGACTAAATTAAAGTATCGCATCTTTTACCTATCACACCAGCCTGCAACTCTCACTGTTAAACCGGAAACGTAGTATTTATTCCACGTCATACAATGGATACGATAATCATTGAAAGAACGAACAATCTATATGTGCAAGACTTGATTTAACACAGATATATATTTTAGTTCAAGCCAATACGCCATACACCGCACGTTTGGTATTTCTTTAAAACATTCGCTCAGCTTTGTTCTAATGTTATATATTGAAAGAGTCACTATTATCGGCCTGTAGATTCTGAAGATGTGAATTAAAACGGAAAGTAGCGATTGTATGTCTACACGAAACAAATATAGGACTTCTTCGTAAACTTAATGGGTTGTTAAAGTGGGGTTAGAGATTTTGTTCCGCAAATAAGGGGTTGCTTAGGGATGAATATTTTTGGGGATTAATCTCTAACAATCCGTTTTTTTAGGGATTAATCTCTAACAATCCACTCGAGGGTTTTTAGGGATTGTTTTGGGTTGAAAACGGATTATTTGTGATTGTTAGGGCTGAATAGGGATGTTAGCACTCTGCGCATGCGTACGAGTTAAAAGGCGGATTTTAGAATGTGAGCTTTTGCTAGTACTGCGCATGCGTAGGGATGAAAAGGCGGAGTTATTATCGCGAGCTGTAACGCGCGATAATAACTCCGCCTGTTCAGCCCTACGCATACGTAGTACTTTAATGTATTTAAGAAATGATCTATAAATAAACAAAGATTGGAAACATCCATTCGAACCAATAGAAAGTATCGGGAATTCGCTCAACGAAAACGAGATCAATATTATGTAACATCAATCGAGCAGCCGCTAGTCTCATTTTGTTATCTGGCGTTATCATTCGCTACTGCACCGTGTCTGCCCGCTTGATTCCAATACACGACATTTCATTACTTCGCACAATAGAACTGAAAACATTTGAAACATAAACATTTGTTTGGATATTTATAGCAGCATTGATAAATTAAACGTGATTGTAAAATAAAACATAATAGATTTGAAAACATATGGTCCTTTATAGGACTGATTTACACCGTTTTTCTTCAGCAACGTGCTGCCACTGTATCCAGCTACAGCGTATACCATTCAAAATACATTTTCGCCATGTGAAACCCGGTTTTTAATAAGAGCGTGAAATTGTTGCTGTCGTCTGTCAATTTCCTCACATGGAAAGCGTGCGTGTTGCAAAAGACCATGTGCTGTAGCTAAATAAAGACGCGCAAATCAGTACATGTAGTATTTTACAATGAAAAATGTACACCGGAATTAATGCAAGCAATGTGATTTACGAATAAAGTGTAATTTTTAGATTCAACTGTAAACAGAAAACACATACATTTATTCTGCTTTAACTTATTACGGATAAATACTATTAGCAAGACAATACACATTTTGAATACAAATCTGCGATAGAGGTGCAAACGCATTCTCTTCAAGGTGGATGTCCCCATTTTGGATTAAGAGCGTTTATTGGTATGCCTGTGACACCACATGCCGGCACATGTCTAGATAGGATTATCACGATAAGATGTGTCATCTTTATTACTTCACTGAAATATCGGTTGCCGCAATGACACGAATCTTTGTTACAGCACTGCGAATATCACGTATAATCCTATTTGTAACGTGTTAAAAACACGCAAAGTTTCAAAGTTTCGTCTTCAAATCCTCGGTGTTAATACACAAAAATTATCTTTGTTAAGTTTACAAATGACGTGTCTTTAAGACTTTGAAACACTATGCTATATGCAGCATAATATTATAAATTTTATCATGCATGAAACCGACAAAATTAAATCCTCATCTAAAAATAGTTGTTTTCGCCCCGCCTACTCGTTTACGTCACTGATTTACTCCGCCTTTTCATCCCAATTCACCCCTGACATCGACTGCGCATGCATAGAGATGAATTGACATTTCGCCAACTGTCAATCAAATCCTTCTCTCAATATCGATCGACCAAACCATTTTTTACATTTATTTTACATTTGATACACGGCCACGTTTACTTAACTTTGTCTAACGTTACTGTGTTGTCAACACTTTTTTGGGTAATCTAGTCTTACTTGTACTGTTCTGGTTAACATGACCTGCTGGTTTATTGTCTCTCATCGCGCATTCAATTCTTTCCGCCAACTGTTTGTTAGTACTGGCCACGTCCACTGGTCTGCCATCCACTCGAACCTGCTGAACCAATCCCTGAATCTGTTTCAAATGGTCGTCTATAAACAAAGATACATTTTTTTCCATTTATCAGAAGTCTACTTCGTGTTTTATATTCATAAAAGCGTACATGACAATGTTCTTTCTAGATCCATCATAAGTTGTATCAATGGTAGTTTCATTTTTGACCGCTAGTTCATTTTCGTAGAAATGTAATGAGGCAGTTTTCAAAAGTTCAAAAGCAGTTAGGTGATTCATGACGAGACCTCCTCTAGTTACTTCACATTCAATACTTTGAGTGCGATTTGCGGCTTCTAACTTTTTTGCTAAGTTACCGTTCACCGTTCACCGTTAGGTTGTATTCAGTGGTCCTTTGCATGTTGCCCAGTTTCTGACCTCCAGGAAGGTTGCTTGGAGACTGCAGCCTCTTACCAATCGCAGGCATTGAGCCAGTCGTCCCTTTCCTCTGGACTGTCCTCAACGTCTGCGCCATGCTTGCCATACCAATCAGATCAGACCTCCACAGCAGAGTTCTGCACACAGTAAGCTAAGAAAAACGTAGACAGAGATAGAAGTAAAATGAGTGTTGAGCATAAAGTTATAAAATACAAGTGTGCCTGCTCTTTTGTTTAAAAGTAACTGTTAAATTTAAAACCAGTTAAAACTTTTCTGAAATAACTCCAGACCTATTTACAGTAAAATATGTTAGGATGACAGCTGTAAAAGCGTGCGTTTATAAAATAATGATCAGTCTGGAATGAGACTGACGACGTCACAGTTTATGTTTCAAAGTTAAAAGTTCCGTAAAATCGCAATATTTTTCTTAAAACAGTGTGAACAACTATTGGTCAATTGATACATCCCTATATTTAATCGTTTGTATCAAGGCTACATCCACTATGCTATTCAAAATGTTTTTTTTTGCTCGACAGTTTTTCGATTGTTCAAGATGGCTGCCGGGCCTTGCCGCCCGCGACACACAAAGAAAGTCTTATTTCACACTTTTTCCCAACGAAACCAATCGTCGCTTAATAAGAACACTGCATTAAAGCGTAAAACAGTTTATAAATGATATTGTCGGCAATACAAATTGCCTAAAAGTCAATAAAACTTCTTAACAATTCAATAAAAATTTTCCCTAGATATTTTCCACGTCCACTCTCAAGGGAGATCACTCATCACCTCGATTAATCGGGCGCTTCTGTTACCAACGAGCTGTCGGCCATTTTCTAGACAATCTGAATCTGGATATTCACATTTTTTTATTTTTTTTTATCGAGCTTCGTTAGTTTTCCTGTTTAAAAACGTAGATTCAATATAGATAAACGGTGTCAATTGGGATTGTGTAGCTCGGGCAATCGATATCCAACGCTAATTTATATCAGACAATTACCAAACTGAATGAGTTGGTTTGCAGTTTTAACTATGGTGATTGATAAATGTCCCATAAGCAATTTTTTTATATTACTAATATCACTTTTATACTTAACATGTGGGCTTTAGGTACCCACTCGGCATCAGAAAGCGCGTAAATCTAAACCAAATGACCATATATAAAGCGCTAGTTCGTGTCAAATACATGGGGAAAACATGTTTCGTTCATATTTTCGTAAATAACATGGGTAAATACACGTGAAGAAGTGTTAATGTATTGCTAATACCACCATCACACGTAGTAACAGGTTCGATTTTGGTAAGCGCGCAAGCGTTTGGGAGCGTGTTTTACGTACCAAAAAACCCGTTATAAAAAGCTGATTTTTTCTATAAACTTATATATTTTTCATTTTCAAAAATCGGCTGAATGAGGGTTATTTTTTAGGGATTCTAAATAGATTTATTCCGGGATTAATCTCTTTAGAATCCCTAAAAAATAACCCTCATTCAGTCGATTTTTAGGGATCAATCCGTTTTCACCCCGTTTCATCCGATTTCATCTGTATTCAACCTTTTCCAGCGGTTTTTATAAATGAATTGCGATGAATTTGTCCCTTAAAGGGATGAATTCATCGCAAGGGTTGAATGCATCGCAATTCATCCTTTGCGAGGAATTCATCCCTTCAAGGGATAAATTGACATCTCGCCTGGACAATGATCGCTCCGCCCACTTAATCACGTGGCTTAGCGGTTAGCAAACCTAGACAAGCTAACACTAAAGTGGCTTCTTTGCCTATAGATTGCATATACATTACGCGATATTCCGGATGATTTTTATGGACTTTTTCACACCATATAACACTTGTAAAATGGGTTTGGCCACTCTATAATAGAAATAAATCGCGCATTGTTGTTGTTCATCGGCTAATAAACAACATTTCTTCGTTTGTATGCGTTGCCATAAAACCACCATAAAACAACGAGTTATCAAATATAATTCATGGCACTGAATGAGAATACCGGATCATCAACTTTCTTAAACTTGATAGTACCTTGATAGTACCTTGAGGCAGTAGGATCCTAATGAGATCGGGAATAGTCTGTCGATATCGCCGTATTCGTAAAGCGTTCGGAAACGATTGGTTATCTACGTCAAAGTCCGAGAATAATACTTAAAACACGAAATAAATGATTGTTTGTTTTATTTAACGACTAAAAACATGAAATTAATGCTTGTTTTTATTTGAGAACTAAATGTTTTCATCTCCTTAAGATTTATTTACTTTAAAATAAAAATATTATATTTTTTTCGTTTGAAAAAAATATTTTCGTTCACGTCACGGCTGTTGACATTCTGTTGCACACTGGAAGTGCGTAAAAAGAGAACGCGGTTTGCAAACACGAAAATGAATGTAACACCGATTACCAACGTTGTGCTGCTGTCGAATGAGTGCAGTTTATTGCAGACACATTACTATTACGGTATGTTTTATTCAAATTTGATGTACATACACAAATCATAGTCTTATCAATTGTTGCTATTGTCTAAGTTATGAATTGCGAAGTTTTAGAATAGAACGGTATGATGTATCAATGATTTTTGTGACTTATTGGCACATTGACTTGCAGTTGTTTTTAATTTCTATTTAGGTGGTGGACATCTCTCTGATGTCGATGTGGGAGCATTGCCTGTTGCAGTTTCCAGAGGCAATTTCCATCTGGTCAAGTTTGAGTCAGAGCCAGCCTTATTAACCCTTGACCTTGGAACAACGGATCTAAGTAAGAAAATCTGGTGTTGGGACTTTTCCATGTGCGTCAAATAAAACTCATTTACAAGAAGTTTTTTATTGTTTTGATTTTTAATGTTTCATCATATTACATCATGCAACAAATCGTTTCATGTTTGATAATTTGAGGTCATGGAGTCGTCAATTTGTGAAGTGCTTGTTTTCCTTAAAATTGATTGTTTCTCATGAAAAATTATCGTGTAATGCGTAAGTATGAAACTTAAAAAGTGTTTTTTAATTAATGAACAAAGCATTGTGTGATATTACTTTTTTATTACAGTTTGAGGTACAGTAATTCCGGATATAGCTCAGATTGCTGCCATGGATTTGAAAACGGGTTCGAAGTTCTCCACATATGTGAAGCCATGAGTGCCAAACTTCTGCTGAAACCCAGACAGTAGCTGGCATCTCTGTTGATGCTAATGCAACATGTCTGTAAATGGTGGCAATGTGGATAGTGTCTCCATTGTGACATATATTGTTTGCTATGTAAGATTGGAAATACCTTGACATTTTGTGGTGAACTGCGGCTGCATGCATGGGTTGCTTTTGCGCTGTGTGACCTTAATATTGTATTATTAATGTATTATTACATTAATATTAAGTCAAATTTAGCCATATTTCATAAGTTATCAGAGTTTATAACTTAAGATTTTGATAAGCAACAAGAAAACACCAAAATAAATGTGATATACCAATTTATACTGAAATCCATTGCACGATAATAAATGGGGGTAGGCATACTCAAAGTAGAATTTATTGAGATAGGGACGGTAAAACTTCCTTAAAATGATTTAGTGTGTAGAAAATATGTCATACTAAATAAATTTGTACAATATATACATTTCATCCCACTACAAGTGACATAAAACGTAATTAAAATTTCTTGTCACTGAACGATTTGTTGTTGTGTTTGCCATTTTATCCAGATGAGTGCACATATTATTGGAGATCAAAGTCACAATTTGCTTTCTATGACAGTTTTTTCATGCTGTTTCTACTAGCACAATCTAGTTAAGTACGTTTATTAAGTTAATTGTCAAATATTTGTATTTCCCATTTACAAAAACTATATATTTTGGATATATGGTAAATCCAAAGAAAACGCCCAACCGAGTCAAGGGGAAGGTGTATTCAACCAACTATAAAAAAGTTAACCGGCTGGTAAAAAGTTTTAACATTTTGCAATTAGTTTTGATATACAATTCACTATGTGGAAATAATAACAAATTGTGTTACTGGAAAAATACCCATTAGGGTCCCACTACCTTAACATTTCATAAACGACTTTAGCAATTTTTAGCAATATTTGACATTGTTACCAACTTTTGCAAGCGATTGAAATCATAGATATTTTGCTACGTTTTCAAGTGAATAATCGCTTAATACAACTGTTATAAGTGTATTGATAACTTAAACAGACAATATACATTTCGTTTTTATAACCCAAATGATTATAATGTCGAAAAGTAATATCTTCTTACGCATTGAGCGTTTAGATAACTTCCTTATTTGTGATTTAACTCATTGTGAAAGTTATCCTGTCTTAAACATATCACCATAATTCAGCAGTTCTATTGCGAAATAAAACACGGATGTAAATTTCTAATCTTGATTATAATTTTTTTTAAATGCGTGCGTACAAAAAAACGCTGGTAAACAACGTCATACTGTAAGAAGTTTAAGATACAATTGGATAGTACGTGTATCAAATGACGTTCGAACACATGCTTCAGCTGCTTCGAGTTTCATCAAGGATCTCTTAAATGTAAACGTTTGAAAGCAATAAAAGAAATAATTAACCATCATTTTTTTCTACAAATGCCAAATGAAAAGTTTATTTATTTGATACCACTAATGTAACTTTGTGTTCCGTGTTCATCGTTTTTATAGTTTCACATGTCAAATATGCGTTTATACCATAAACAAAATCGCAGGTTTAAGAATGTGAACTAGCATGTATTTACAAAGTAAGAATGGCCATTCGTGAATAATTATTTATGTTCGGATATACATTAATATATGGCTGTTAACAGAATTAAATTAAATATGTGCATATTGTTACAAATATTAGGTTGCTGTTGCAGTGTTTTAATCACGAAAACTTCATAGTGTGTTAGAACGGCCGTTTTGAACTTATTAATGTGTAAATAAAACACATAACAGGGAGCAAGAGATTAAAATCAAACTATTCAAGAACAGCATAATTGATATAAAATATAATTCTATACAGACTACGTAGTATAAAAGCTGACTATGCTTTCTAGTTTTAATCTATATGACTTTGTAACAGGTTTTAAATAAAAGTGTGCGTGTGGCTGTGCGCGCATGTGTCAGCTCTTAAATCGTCATGTTCACAGTCGAAATGAAATAGACTTGTTTTTGCCTGAACAAACAACAGTGACTTTTACGCCCGTTAAATATTAAAAGACATCCCGCTAGATCAAATAGAAGAAGATTAATGCAAAACAATTCGATATATAAGGAATAGTCAATCGAGGGAAACTCGTTATAAAAACATTATTATGGTATTGTATAATACCCCTTTTTAATAAAATAACAGAAAGTCCTCAATTTCACGATAGAGGGAAACACGTGTTTAATTTTTAATGAAATGGCGAAAAACGCAACATCAAGAAATACGTAAAGTCAAACTGAATATACAAAGAACGTATTGTGGAAACCTTAAGTGATTTAATATTGTTTTCACTATGTGTTTTGTCTCCTTAGTCATGTCATAATTAAAAATCTTGATAGTTATAACGTGACGACGATTGGTTCACCCGACCTTCAAAGCTTATAGATATGTTTGCCCATGTATTCATTTACAATAAATCAACAGCTACTATTCAAACAGAGTGCATCAGACCACAAACATATGTATGGCTATATTAGTATTTTATAGAGGAACATTGAACCCAGAATACGTAACTTGATAAGGAGCTCACGTCTAAAAAATAAGATCGAAATAATGAAAACTTTGGGTTGCCCTTAATTTGAAACGGCTGCGGAAAAGGAAATGGGGATTTGACAAGTTAGAACTATTAATTAGTATGTATCTTTTATTTTTACATATGTTTAAGCAATTTGATGACAATATGGCTTACACCGGAATATTGTATCACTCAATCAACTGTTCGATTTAACAAACCAGTACATAACAGACATGTAATATTCCCCTTGTAATTTTCTTGAGTATTTTTTCTGTGATATTTATATGAATTCATAACAAGTTATGAAAACGTGTTTACAGGTCTTGTTAACACATAAACGTGGGTGTTAAACATAACCTCGTTTATGCAACCGAAACATATTACAATGCATGCACTTTTAATAATTTGTCTGAAGGTAAATCCTTCATTGTCCGAACTACGCTGCGCATTTGGACTCAGTTTACGTCCTCATTCAGTAGGATTGAATCTTAAGGACCGTAACTTACGGAAAATAGTGTGTCTTTACAAACTTGTGTGTGTGTTTATACTGTCTACAGTGAATGGTTAGTATATTGTTGGTTTTATTTTCATTTATGTAAATATACATAAATCTGATTTCGTAAAGAGACGTAAATACAGCGTGTCTTAAGGATGATTTTGTGAAGATATGGTGGTTTTATCTTCAAGCATTATTCTGTCGTACATAAGAAGACGTTAAGTAAATTATTCGTTAAGGTTCTTCAATATGTTATTAATTAGGACCAATTATCAAAAGATATAGCGTCAAAATAAGTATCTACTTTCGTTACCCGTTAAAATGTTGTCATCGGAGGATTCACTTATGTGTAACCGTACACTCTTAAGAGTCAACTGTAGTTGAGCGTTTTAAATGTAATTCGAAATTTACGTGTGAATATGTGTTGTAGTGTGTGTGGATTTTAGTATGAATACTTTAAAAATCTTTACTAAAAATAGTAAAATTAAAAAACTGTTGAATCAGTAGGAAATAATACTTAAAATCACTGAGATGGCCTTTCCTTATGACACGTGACCAATGACCAATACTTAAATATGCAATCTAAGCCCACGACACATACAAAATTCAACAAGAGCGTTTTTTTTAATCAAGTGAATGGAATTTTATAAAGGATAAAGGCAGTTGCAAACAATTGTATGTTCATACTATACAGTTTTATTTGATAACAAACTCAAGAAAAGCATTAAACAAGGCTTGTACGATTTCAAAAAAATAATCGATAATGATCCCGCATGACGCTGGTGAAATATATAATTCATCTGAAGTAGTTTCCAATCATCAAGTTATTATGGACATATACAAACTATCTGCACATATACTGTACGTACATTGTATCAGTTTAACGTTTTGGATCAATTTATTGAGCTTAAAATACCACCAGTATACATAAGCATTAATGACGCTTTTGGTAGCATATATCACATGAGTCGTAGATGCATAAATGCTTTACATATTCATAGTTTGAAAATGATTCTTGTACGCACGCCTTTATCAATATATAAATAAATAGAGTTTTGTTAAAAGTAAGCGTAGTTCTATTGTATTCACCATATAGTCATAAAACAAAACATTCAATATTGATGATTATAGCGAATTTTTGGTGAAATGTTTAAGAAACAATATATACATGCGTATTTATATATAACGTCTCAAGCCTCAAATTAAGATTTTTATATCAGGTTTCATAATAAATGTTTCACATGCGAATAACGCTATTTAATCTCCATTCCATTCATAAAGATTGTTCGACTACTATTTTCCCCACACGTTTAACGTGTCCCCGGGAAAAGTTGTACTGTAAAACAAAATAATTTACGATACATTGATAAAAACATAACATGGCATAAAGTAAAAATTAAATAAATACTTTAGAAAATATATAGAAATATTTAATTGTTTTGTGTATATTTGAATTTTATTTGCACCAATGCTTATAGAAAAACAAATCACAAAATACGAGTGAAAATATCATGTTCGCCACAACATTGGCGAAAAACGCAACATCAAGATTATATAATTGTTCAATGAACAGGAGTGAAGTAATTGCCCAATCAACCGAAAACAACAATGATTCTTTTTATTGTATAAAATCGTTTAAGCAACTGATGGATATGCTGATTGGTTTGCATGCAAAACAAATTATGGTCTTGAATATTCTGCACTCATTTACACGAAAAGTAACTGACAGTGAAAGACTCATGTTGTCGATGAATATATATTGTGATTTTCATAATTTGTTCATGACAGAAATCAATAAATAAAAAATATGTGTTGATATCTGTAGATTGTTGATTGTATTAAAAAATGATAGGATAAATCAATATTTTTACGAATGAAAAAAAGATTATCAACCGAAAGAAAAGACATTTTCTTTTCATTTAATAATTTTTCAAAAGTTTAATTTACATTTAAACAGAGTGTAACTGGGATGTTAAGCTTTACAAAAACGACGTCATTCCACAAGAAAAACCGTTAAAAGTAACGATTAAAGTCAATATTGTTGTTCACTGTTGGAAAAAGCTTTAAAAAGTGTTTATCTTGTCTAATTCTTAATGAACGAGTTCTAATATAAGCAAAGGGAAATTGTGTTAAACAAGAATATTCGCTGACACGTATTCATTCAGACTCAATTATCCGTTGAAAAAAAAATATTCTGAATAATATACATTTCATCAATGTATTGTAAATTATTTTGTTTGACAGTACAATTTTTTTCCGGGGACACGTTTTACGTGTGGGGAAAATAGTAGTCGAAAAATCGTAATGAATGGAATGGAGATTAAATAGCATTATTCGCATGTGAAATATTCATTAAGAAACATGTATATTAATCCCCAGTCGATACGGATTTTTTGGAGAACTAATGAAACATTTTCCCGATAAAAAATAGCATTTTAACTTTGTTGGCAGGTATCGTTTATCTAGGGTGTTATTTGGATGATGCAAACCGTGTCCTCCCGACTAGGCAGCCTGACTCTCACAAAAACACACCAGCGGAATGTGCAGGTCGTTGCAGTGCCTACAGATATGCTGGCGTGGAGGTTAGGTTTGCCTTGTCTTATGAACATGAGGTATTTTAAAATAGAACTATCAAACGCTATGGATGTAACACACGCTACCCTGTCTGGCGCCATTTCACGTACGCTACTGCAAAATCAGATTTAAAATAACTTTAAGAACTTTCATGCACGACCGTTTTACAATTCAATGACTTGTATGAATCACACATTTTTTCAAGAGTGCGATCACTTAATGAGTTATTTATTAGCTGTTCATTTGTTTTAATATTTCGATATAATAATGCGTTAAATTACCTGGTAGATCATAACTGGTATTATCCACTCATTCAACGCGTGGCGAAAAATTCAATAGGAAACAAAATACATATTTACAAAATGTAAAACTTAACATTTAATTGTTATTAATTAAGATATATTTTGTAGTGAATCGGTCCATGTCTGGGTATTACAAAGTTTAAACCACAAAAACGTTTAATTAAACTTATGACTAAAAGTGCATGTCACAAACGTTCGCTAGTTCAAGTTTCCGAATAGTATAAATATATACTCGTTTATTTAGTACGCGGTACAATGCTTCTGTGGTAACTCGCTGAACGCATCGCAAATGCCGCCATCGGACTGTAACAAGAACTGTCCTGGAGACAAAAGCAAGATATGTGGTGGGACGTGGAGGATTAGCGTCTTTACCAATTGGGGTAAAATTATAATAATTATAATCAAATTACATTTCATAAAGTACGCTGTGCACATGGATATATGTTTTAAATATTAAATTACAAAGAATTTTTTATCATGTTAGTTCATTAGTCATTTCAAATACAGTAAAGCTGGTCCTTACTAGATGCCTTTTGTGAATGAATCATTCGACAACAAACTAAACATTTACGTATTCCGTTTTAAATAATTTAATGCAAATGATCGGGTGTATAAGTCTTTAATACCTAACAGTGACCCCATTACGTTTTACAGTTACAGCATGTGGGCCACCGCCAGAAATTGCAAATGGAAATGCAACGTTACGCAAGGGTTCCAATTTTTCATACGGTTCAATCGCTGATGTTTACTGTGACCCGGGTTTCGTGGGCAAACCAACGATCACTTGCCTTTCTAACGCATCATGGGAAAAAGCGACCTGCGAACAACCAGGTTAGTTTGTAAACATGTCTATTATACGTCTGTATTTGAAATGTTGTATTATATTTGTAATGATAGTTGAAGGTTGCATATTATGTTCGCATTATTTATCTATAACATTGCAACATATTAATGTCTATGGAGGCTATTGGTTGCCAAAAATCCAGTCATGCTGATCTGTGTTAAACATATTGTTTCCGGGTGAAAAACATATGTGTTTCTTCTTTTGTAAACTCAAAATGTGTATTTTGAAAACGAGGTTTGTTGATGTAACAATGTACACTCGTATTTATATAAAATACGATGCACGTTATTAAACTATTAAATATATACAAGTTCTACCAGAGAGACAATTCCGAGTGTTCCTCCTGACGTTCAGGATATACAAAATTCATGTGTACGCCTACAATAGAACACTGCCGAAACTGCCTTTACACGCACATCTTTGCACTTTCCGATCATCATGATTCGGGTATGTAAAGTCTAGCTTCACAAGTTTTGAAATAATAGATTAATAAGCTCCGCCCATTTCCCCGCCCATTTCCCCATCGTAAAGAAACGTGAGCATTCGCTATTCTTCGGTATTTCCCGAAAGTAACTGGTACCTGAAAGCTGGTTCCTTTGTGCTTTGATGTCGATACTTCCTGAGCGGCGACACGAATTACCCAAATCTACCCAAATCTACCGGTGAAACCGGTAGGGGACGAAAACAATAGTGTTCATCAAACAAAAATGATGTAAAATAATTATAATTAAAAGATTTGTGTAGATTTGGGTAGATTTTGGGTAGATTTGGGGAGATTTAGGTAGATTTGGGTAATTAACTAGGCGTGAAGTTCGAGTTGATCGTTGAAACTGTTGAGTACGGCAACAAACAAATAAACATAAAAATGTGAAACAGTTTGATCTAAAGAACAATAGTGAATAACATATACTACAACGATAACATTTATGACCAAAATGTATTGGGTATCAGAGTAGCCAGAACAGAAATCAATTAGTAAGTGGTGTGCAACCTATATTTGATTTTAATTATTATTTGTCGGGTTTTCGACAGATTGGTAAATGCTCCTCTGTAGCTCCATAATTATGCAACGGCTCAAGATATAAAAAAACAAGGCCGGACTCGTCCACCGCGAGACTTTGTCATATAGTATTGACCCTCCTGTTGCTTCATTTCGAAATAATTTCATGTCTCCGATGTTTTGTTATAGACGGCTCAATGTCTGGTTTAAGCTCAATAATTATTTAACGCCTTAAGATTTCCGAAAACTAGCTGGATTCTTGTTCATCGACATTTTTTCATATAGATTTCATATATTATTTTATTATGCGAAAATAAATATTATTTAGCCCTGTTTTCGCGGAACGCGCTGGACATTTAAAACCGCTATAATAAAAGACCAGTACAGTTTGTTTATTAACAGCGACCGTAGTATTCCGAGGTATTGATAGTGGTAACCAAGAGCGACGTCAATTAACGGTGTCGTTTCATTAATAGATGTGTGTGTAAATAGCGGGGAATGCATCCGTTCTATTTTATAGTGTAGTTGACAAATTGTTTTGTATCACCCACTGAAGAGTGTTAACCCGCTTCAAAATATAATTTAAATTGATATTAATTATTGTATATGCTGTTGTATACATCATTTCCACCAGGTGTCTTTTAAGTGTTGGTTAACATGGTCAACAGGATGTCACCCTTTAATTACTATCCTGGCTGGACAGTGTCATGTTTTACGGTTGAGGACCAACTCCTCATGACATTGATGAAGCTGCGGCTTAATTGTAAGGACTTGGACTTGGCAGTTCGGTTCAATACTAGCAGGGGCACTGTTTCAAATAACATTAATACCTTCGTCTGTGTGTTACATGAAATTTTATTTGAAGGAGTTCTACAGAGTGTTGGAATACCAAGTCAACTTAAATGTAAAGGGTCTATGCCAAAATCATTTGATGATTTTAGTTCTGCAAGGATAACAATTGATGCAACAGAAATAATACAAGATGTTCCATCTGATATGAACTGTCAAGCTCTTTCTTACAGTAATTACAAAAGCAGACATACTGTTAAAGCGGTTAATTGTGTGGCACCAAATGTATCGTTAGTATATTGTTCAGATCTTTATCCTGGCTCTACATCAGATTCAGCTATTGTAGAACACTGTAAAGTTTTAGACCAGCTACAGCCATGTGATTTGATTTAAGCAGATAAAGGTTTTAATATTTTTGATAAACTTCTATCTGGTGTCACGTTAAACATCCAACCTTTTCTTTTTAGTAAAGGTCATTTTACAAAGAAGAGGGCTGAATTTTGCTGTAAGATAGGAAGGAGCAGAATCCATGTAGAACGAGCCAATGAAAGAATAAAGAACTATGATATTTTAAAACATATTCCGTCACAATATAGGCATTTGTCAAACAAACAATTTCAACTATGTTGTTGTCTTGTGAACCTTCAAGCACCACTGCTGAAGGAAATTGCTGATAAATATGAAATGACATAGTATTATAAATAAAATTGTAAAACTGTATTCATATTCATTTGTTAGTATTATCTCATACCATGGTGTCTGTTAACATAGACACATGTATATCAATAAAAAGTCAATCTTTCTTGCAAAGTTTCAAAAGGTAAACATCTAATAAAACAATCGATCAAATTTAAACGCACGACACAACTAACATACTGATAGACACGGTTATAAATGAAACAAAGGGAAATAACTCATTTGCAATTGACAAAATGAAATAACACATGTGGGTACTAAATGTTACAATATCTTAATAGATAAAACCACACTTGGTCAAATGTCATTAAACAGAAGGATTGCCCTGCCTTTAATTAAAAGAGGGTAAGAATGTTTTGAAATAAAAGTCCATCATAATGGGAATGTTTATTGCCCAAAAATCATCTTTCACTATACGAATGATCTGCATGACATTTGGGGTCCACACAATCAAATTATAACAATTTGTTCCTATCAGGTAGAGTTCACCCTGAATTTGGTGCCAGTAGTCATGGGTCTCTTTTTATATCAACCCTTCATGAGAATATGGCTCTGAAACAAAAAATATATCAATGAAGTGCTCTGTAAAATAAAATACCATAAGCAGCATTGCACTGGGTGGATTTGTTCAAGTTGCAGATTCAATTTCAAATAAAACTGTTCTAGTCGTGGTA
Source organism: Dreissena rostriformis (assembly GCA_007657795.1). Classification (NCBI taxonomy): domain Eukaryota; kingdom Metazoa; phylum Mollusca; class Bivalvia; order Myida; family Dreissenidae; genus Dreissena; species Dreissena rostriformis. Next base: position 7,429 of record VMBQ01004230.1, on the reverse strand, counting down.
TTCAAGAAAGACATTAAATTGATTTTAATGATTAGAAAAAAAATTAAATCAGTTATTTGATTTTTAATTGATAATCCTCTTGTTTTGGAAAAATAAATAAAATAGGAGGTCTTACATAAAAAATAACAATAGAAAGAATCTTAATAAAACACTTCAACAAAAAAATCTAACAAGTATGGGATCATAGATTCATACCAAATAATGGTAACATAGAGTTTTTGTCAACACTGTGCCAAAAGGAAACACATCATTATTTGATGTTTAGAAACAATTTTAAGGCAATGAAATGCTATTTCATCAAGTAACATGACAATGAAAACGTTTGTAAAGTTTCTTTAAGTTTTTAACGCTCGAAGTACTTTTGAAACATACATGTATGAATAAATTATCCCATATAAAAATAAAACGGCTAGAATAATGTAATTCAAGAACAGTGAACTGGAACAAGTTTGGCAACCTGTAAAACGCCCTAGCTTTTAGTGCTCTAAATAAAAATGATTTAAATGTTTTTTTATTTTATTTTCTTCATTTCAAAAAGGGGGTACCGGTAATACATAATGCCATAATAATATGTAATTTTTAAATCATAACATTTCATATTATGATCAGATATTCTGTCATAGGGTCTCAAAAGGGACTACAGTTAAAAATTCAGTATGGTCATCGATATTTTAGTATAGTACTTTATTGTGCAATTTTGTCACTAAACAATTGAATTCAATGAAGTGTTTCAATTAATATAACATTCACTGGAATATCAAAATACCTGTATCCAGTTTGCTTTTCAGTATAAAGTTCACTCATGGTCACTGTAGCCTTTGGTGGCGCAGAGTTGGGACGTTTCTTCCAACTGCACTTGACATCAGTTTTGCTAGCTCTCTTATACCTGAAAAATTATACAAACAAATCTGATATAATAAATAGAACTATATCTATAGGATTTAGATGTCCAGGTTAAAGACTTCTATTAGCTGCTTGTAGAATTATTGTAGCCATTAATGGCAATGAGAGAACTAACACAGTTATAATGTTAATCGCTAGCCTGACTACCCAGCCTAGTGACATGTAATTATGGTAAGTCAAATTAATAAATTTAAATAAGACAGGCTAGAACACATTTTCATCTGATTTTATTAATACATGTTATAGGCCTTTTAAATTTGATAAAGTGAAGACTGATAAAACATCTGCTTGCTTAAACAATTCAAGAGCATTATTGATTTTGTACTTGTTATAATTCTGAAATGCAAGTGGAATAAAACCTTATTCATAAAGACTGGTTATATGCTGAAAACAGGTATGAGATATTGTACATTTTTGGGAAATGTTGCCAAATCATACTTGTTAAAACATACAGAACTCAAAGAGTTCATTATTTCATATAAAATTTGTAATGAAATATATGTCACACAAAAGGCATCAATTAGAATAAGAAACAAAGTAAAAAGATAGAATGTCGGCTTAAGCGTAAAATTACCGAAGCGTACCATGCTTAAGCATAAAAAATTCACACATTTTCAATGGTGTTTAGAAGTTTACAACACCTTATCAAGAATTAAAGTGTGAGCCTTACTGTATAAACACATCCATTTAATTGGATGGTACACTTTAGCCAAAAAATTGTAAAATGGTTCACTACAGTAATGCACTGTTACGCTTTGGTAATGGTACGCTAAAGCCTGCACCCCAAAAGATAAATTAAAACTTATTTTTCAAATTTACCCAAACAAAAGTGCTGCTGCTACATGATGACATTTGTATTGCCCCATGGAACACTGGCAGTAGGTCGACTGTACAAGGCCATTACCTTTCTGACCAAGGCAAATCGGCAGATAACACATTATTCCAAATGACACTAAATCTTTGTACATTAAAATATACATTCGATTATGTTTATATCCGAAAGCATGTGCATTATAAATAATAATCATCTTTAGATAAGATAACGGTCGATTGTGCTGCAATGCAATGAAAAAAGGGTTGTAAAACAATGCTTTAAATCGTTATCCGATTTATTTAAACATTTAAACTTCAATAATGAAAGAAAATTTACCTGTACTTTACAGTAAACAAAGTGTTCTTCATCGATGCCTGTACACAAGCTGTTACAAATGAATGTTGGCTCCTCCTCTTTATCCTCGGCTATTTCCGTAAATATTGCCATATACGGAAGTTGCAAAATCGTCTACTTATGTTAATCGCCTATGTTTGTAAAAGTTAAGTGTGAAGTTGTCAACCTGAGATTGATAGCTGATGCAGTTTCATTTTACCAACGGTAAGGTGTACTGTGTAAAGCGTGCCGTGTACGTACATTTGATAGATGTGGCGAATTTAGTTTTGAAAGTTGCAAAAGCGAATTGCAGTTTAACTAATTTCAAAGATATCAACTTCAAAGTTAAAAGTGAAAATGAACTTGTAAAACTTAGATAATCAAAAGACCGATTACAAGCAACATTTTATATTTAAACAAATCTATTCAGTGCGATCTAAGTATAAATTGTCATGTTGACAAGGCTGGATTTTTGGCAACAAATAGCCTCCATAAATGTCTTACTAGTAAGTGTTTACTGTTGAATAAACTATTAGTCGAGAATAAAACGTGTAAATAAAGATGTACAATTAATTTGATATTGCTTTATTTTTGCGTTCGACTATATCCGTTTTATTTACCGTTGTTTACTTGATTTAATTCGAGTTTTATGTCTGTTAATTCGAGACAAAAAAATTCCTTCTTGGAATTTTAACTTTATTTTGGTGCTAATAGAACCATGTTCATAAAAATGATTAAAGAATCAAAACATTATGAAACAGAGATCAAAATGAAATGAAGATTGTATTATAAGGGAACGGAACAACTGTTCCAACAATATATATATAGAGAGATGTTGGAGCAACTTTTTTTTTAACCTTAATATTCTTGAGCATTGGTATTACTATGATTGAACATGTACGCCTATTTGTGTGTTTCTAAATTTGCGGACGCGAAAAAAACCCATTAAGCGTCGAAACACGAAGTATAAGTATGACTTATTAGAGCTTTAATTTTACAGATGATATTTGTTTTCATAAGGTAGTTAAGTTGCGTACTAACCTAGCCGAAATGGTCCAAGAAATAGTCATAGGTCTAAACCATGTTTTATTTCAACTTTTAACAAATCGTATAATCTAACATAATATCTCCAAATTGGATATGCCACTACATATCCGGATAATACTCAGCTGTCTGAAAGGAGCTGATATAATACTGACGGGGTGTTCGCTGAATAAGTAATAGATACATCGACATTAATCATAGTATTTCTAGCAAAAAGTTGATAAAAGCTTTTCCTCACAAGCCACTCAAATTTAAGAAAAACATACTTGACAAAAAAACAGCGCATTTTTCACGGCTTGAACTTCACCTTTTTGTATTGTGTTGCAGTTGCGCCAATGTCCATTTATAGAATGTACATTTACTTATCAGGAAGAACAGTTTTAATGCATTTTGGTTGTGCAAAAGAAATTATAATAAAACTTATAATAAACAGAAACAACAACAACAGGGCCGTCAACGTCAGTATTCGAATCTTCGACAGATTACACCACGTCAACAAGCGATACATCTGGTCCTGCATTTGAAGAATCTTCACGAGGTGAGATACAATTGTTACGAGCAACTGACTTATTTATTTTCTAGTTGTTTACAAGCCATTGTTCTTAATTATATTCATATCGCTATTGATTGTGTCCAGTAAAACTCAGTATGTGTACATTACTGCTGAACTATTATACTTCATTACTTTTTACATTATTAAAAACAATCGGCGCAAAATATGTCTTATCCCAACATCATCAGAAACGAATTAATTGGTTAAATTTGGTAGATTTAAATTTGTGTAATACAGCAAACATGCGTATTATATCGAAGTCATTTTGTATGACGTCATTCGACGTCATTTGTTTGTAGCAATTGTTTTGTTTGTTTTCAAAATGAATAAATATAAAACCAAGAAAGTGTCGAGCACAGATATGATAATTTGCTCGGTACGAAAACAGAAACATTCCGAGTCTCGTGGTTTTGATTTTCTAAGCCACTCTTAATACACGTATCTGTGTTCAACACTAAACCAGTATGCTCTTTGTTTTATTATAGGATCTTCAGCTGCAGCAACAGCAGCAGGTGTCTCAGTTGCGGTCGCACTAGCGGTTGCAGCTGTTGTGATTGTTCTTATCCTAAGAAAGAAGTAAGTTTGTATACACTTTTCTGCGGTACTTCACAACACTTATAAACATACACATACATCTGTTTTGCGATATACAAAACCTCTTTTTGACAATATATATAACCTCTTTGAACAAAGAAATTTACTTTAGGCATTAATGCTCAATCCTTAACTATTAAATATATGTTCACGAACAAAATTATATTTTATAATAATGTATAAGCAATACATGTATACTTCTTACAGTTTGCTTAATACTATTCTTACTAAAGATGCAAGTGTGACACATATGTATTTATATATTTGGTAGAGGGAAATTGTGCTTCGCAATCAAAACGAGTTCGGAAGAGGAAAATGTAAACGATAATCGCCACATATCGTTAACGAGTAAAGAATCCAAACCAAACGCAGACTTCCAAATTCCAGGGGCCCCCTTGTCGAATCACACTTACAGTGGTCTTCAGAACACGGGACCCAAGGACACCGATGGATATTATGCCATTGAAGACAACAAGACCTCTTCCGTACCAGCAGACGTCCATGCCTACTTTGTTCTCGAGAAAAAGCAAAAAGCTATTGGCAACGAGAACGGCGTTTCGATGAACGAAATGCACCCATACTTTGTTCTGGAAAAACAAGGCGGTCAACCGGATCATGTAATGCCTTCAAACGAATGCAATTCTTACTTTGTATTAGAGAAACAAACAACTAGTGATGAAACGCCAATAAATGCAGCGAATGCACTTGAGTTGGATAACGATGACGTATATATGTATCAAGAGATAAATTCGGATGAAACATACGCTGGCGTTGATGATTCACGAGAGGGCAATAACCATTACGATTACACTAACAAGGCATTCAAGGACTCGAAAACGCAAATCTCAGACAACGTTTACAACCATCTTAATTCTGCTGGAGACGAGTATGATCATGTGAGCAAAGGGCATATTAACGTTCGTGCAATGGAAAATAACTATGACGTTACGTCTGGTGCCCTTTGATTATTAACAAGCCTACGGTCAAGAAACTTCCGGATGTATACATAGCATTTGTATTAATATGTCCATTCAATGTCCGTTTGATATAAACCATTTGTATAAAACGTGTGTAGTAACATGACAACATATAAGGTGATGGAATAAAACGAAATATAACATTACGTTTACGGCTGTAGTGCATATATTATATGAATTTTAGAATATGTATTTATGCATTTAAAAAAAAAAATCACATACATGTATATTGATTCATCCTATTCTCCGTGTTATTTTTTAAATTCATTAAACATTCTTCTTTGTCATTTTAGCAATCTTAAACACGCTTCCGTTTTTACTCATGCACTTGCTATAAGTTAGTCCACCTTTATGGTAATGTTAGACGATTAAAAACAAATAAAATAATAAAACACGGGGTTTTTATTTTCTCAGAAAACACAAAAGCCCAAAAACAAAAGTCCTCAAATAAATATGAAGATTGTAGTATTTCGCTCCATCACTCCATCAGTAATATTTATCGACTAATATTTAGTAATGATAAAAATGAACGTTGTGCTCAAAATGGCCTTTAACAGCAAATGTTTAAAAAAACCGCAACAGAACAGTAGGTTGTTCAGGTTTTCATGTTGCTTCATATGTTTGATATGTTAATTCTAACAATTAAAATATTTTTTAAGTTTCAAGCGACCAAAGTCTAAGAGAAATAACAGCACAAAAAAGCAATGACTCCGCGTATTTAGAAACATGCATCACAATACTAAGATGCATGCGTTCGCATATTTATTAATATGCTTGTCGAGTTAGCAGTAGAACTCTCGAGTATATCACGCGACGCAAGGTCAAAGTGTAAAGTATATAATTCGCCTTAATTACAGCCTTCGTATCATTGTGAGCAACATACAGTGAAGCGGAAACACAGTGGCAGTACTTGACCCTCGACATTCAACAGCGAACGAGGTCTTTGAGGGAAAAACATTACACAAATATGTGACGCATTAATCTGAACTTATTAATATAATTCCATATATAAGGAACTAATCAAGCGGAAACAATGCATTCAATTTTTAATTTTGAACTTAAATGGTGGCATGGACACTTTAGGGATATACATGGTGAATTTACGCTTCACATTTACGCAGCATAGGGATAAATAATAATATATTCAATTATTTGTTCAGAAATGATGACGTTTGTTCAAAACCATTCCAAATCCCTGAGACAACATTGCTATATCCAAGAATTATAAATCATTTCACGTCTCTACGAACGATGTACCACAATAAAAAAAAGACAAAATGGCCAAAAAGGAAAACATGTATTCGAAGATGACATTCGCTGATCCTGATAAATATATAGAGGATAGTTCTTGGTTTTCTGTAGATAATCGATTTTAATTCACGATTGATCGGGGGAATGAAGTATTTTCAGGTGCAGCGTAGCAACGAGTGAAAAGATGTATTTTCTAGTATAACGAGTTGAGTAAAAATCAATATTCTACCGCAAACTAACAAAAACTATCTTATTTAAAGCATTATCTACCGATTATTTACATTGACCAATAGTAAACTGAATTTAGCTGCAATAATCACGTCTTGGCGTCAAAAAAGTGACGACATTTTCACTGTTATTCTTCACTGTTTGGAACAATAAATTATCTTTTTTCTTATCACAGTCACTGTGACTGATAATTTGGTAAAAAAGACAGGACAAAATTAATTCAACAACACACTTATCGTTGTTACACTCCCAAATAATAAACACAAGAACCTCTCAACTTAAGCTCGGTACTGCATCAGACAAACTTTAATCAAAATAAATTGCTCATTTTCGGTTTATCGGCTAGTAAACAACTTTTTTTTTCTTTTGAATGCGTTGCCGTAGAACCACAATAACCAGACGAGCTACCGTACTCGTGATTTATCTCCGTCTTATTAGAAGTGTAAACCTTTGATCTTGGACCGACATACAACGAGTTATCAAATATAATCCATATCAATCCATAAGAATACCTGATCATCGACTTTTTTAAACTAAAAAGTACCTATCATTTATTAAACGAGTTTATCAATGTCAAGCAATATTGGAATTTCAATTTAATATTACTTGTAGAATGTGTGATAGTTTTATCCAATGCTAAATCACAGAACTAATGCTTCGTTTTCATGTAAATCGTTTCTAAATAAAGGTCTATAAAGTTTCTTGGTTACTTAATCAAATCAGTTTGTGTTT
>VMBQ01004229.1:0-86721 GCA_007657795.1 Dreissena rostriformis | reverse complement strand
AGTATGTACACTGTCCGTCACCAATAATACTTTTTAAAGTATACCATTACATCAAGGACATATTTTTGGCCAGTTTAATTGTGAAGAAATATGATCAATACATGTTGAAATAGCTGGAATTTGGAGTTTTTTTGTATCCTTTGAAGTGGTTAATAAGATCGATAATTGATTGATTCTTTAATTATCTATAACACAGACATCGTAATAAGGGACATCATGACATGCCCATTTATGCGGTTATTTACGCAAGCGTTAAATACATGTAAATATTTCAAACGTTTATTCAAATTAGTTTAAGAATAATGTTATTTAAAAGAAAACTATAAATAAATCATGAAATGAAAGTTGTCGTCCATAAAGATTGACATACAATATATCGTTAAATAGTCTGTTGCAGTTAGATAATAAACAATTACAATTGTAGCATAATGTATCTTAAAAAAAAATATTTGTAAGAAGCAGGTTTATATTAAAGGTTTATAGTTGTATTGTCTTGTTGAAATAACAAAGTACATACTTCTCAGGAAAACATATACATAGAATACTGTAACAAAACCTTGACACAACCTTGACAAAATCATCACCTCGTCGTGTCGAATTTGAATCTTCATTTGATTGAAACGTACAATAAAAATAAATGTGCGTGTGTAAAAGGGTACTTCTCGTAATGTGTAAACATGTCTGACAAAGTTGTGTAAATCATGTGTTCTGTTTTTGTTTAATATTGCCACAGTATACGCTTCTTATTGCAAACGTGTTAGCAAACGTCAGTCTCTTATAATAAAAGTACCAAGGCCATATAAACAAATCATGTATCACCACTCTTACTTAAGTCCACATTTGAAATGAATATATGCGCTCAATGTTCGTTGAAAATATCAAAATTTTATTACAAAACTTTATTTTAGTAACATTTACTCGAAATAAAGACGACTAAATTTGCTCTTAAAATACGATTTTGTACAGACGACACAACGTTTGCTTTCTTGAGCAGCTCGCTCTACGCATTGTCTATGTGATGAATTTCAATACGTCGTCATTATGAGAAATGCAAATGGTCAACGACAAGTAAAAGACCGGTCATCATTCTGGTTCCGGGAACAGATTCACTAGGAATTAGGAATTAATGTTTTATTGGAAAAATGATTGCATTCGAAATGATATCGTTAACCATTCGGGGACATTTTGCATTAAAAAGATGAAACAGTACAAGCTTCTCTTATCGACCAACATATCGTGCAGTCAGCAGTCATCCCTTTTTAAATAATACGGTTGAAATCGGAACAAAACTTGTAAGGTTGCCGAGAGGCTTTTTGTTGAGATCAATCAAATTACGAAACGTAATCAGCCGCTACATTTCCAGAAAACATATTATGATCGAGCGCACGAATATGTGATGAAAAGTGCATCCACTTTGCGACAAAAAAGTACACATGCATAGTGGCGAGATACATCATGAAGTTTTATGACATAACCCCAAAACGGTTACTTATTTGTAATTTCAAAAAAATATGTCATTGTAAGTTTCCTTTGTTTAGGATATTAAACTTGAAAGTAAAATGCACGTTCTTTAAACAACGCAACACATAATAAGCATTCGTTTGATTTAGTTGAATAATTGAGCTCTGATTACTTACGCAAAAATATAATCCATTACAAGTTTTTGTTGCAGGCTTCCTCAAGGAGATCTTTTATGTTTTATTCGCACGCTTTGTACATGCATGTGGAAGACAAACAACATCTACTTAAATAAAATCCAACATTTAGATATATTAAAAGCGTACACAGGCCGTATGATTTTCTTACCTTTGATTTATAAACTTATCAGTATTCAAAATAATTAAACAGAAGTGTAAACATGATTCACTACACGGACGTGACTTAGTATTCAACATGTATTCTATTTAAATTTATATTTTTGAAATTGACCATTTTCAAATGATGAATACACGTAACTCAATACTAAATGTATATGTAAAGGAAAATTAGATACAAACAACTGTTTACCGCGTCGATGGAACGTATTGTGTTAATAGCTCCTATGCATTTCCAACAGATAATATTGAACTATAATATTGTTTCTCCTGAAAAACATAAATGGAAAACTCTAGCTTCAATTTTATTGTTTACAAAATACTTCAAATTGCATATGATTTTATCGCAAACAAAATCACTTACTTATGAGACAGGTGTTGGTGGGCATGTTAAAAGTAATAATTGTCATCATGCTAAGGTACCAACATTTATATTGTATGCAGTGTGTATTAAAATAAAGCATCACACTTAAAACAGAATGTTGTAATTATTAGTTTGAATGTCAAATGCCTTGACATGTCTTTACAGTTGTAAAAGTATTCGTTATGTTATCGTAAGATAAATAAAGACAAGCGGTTGTTTTTGAAAATGTATTTTATGATCAGGTTTTTGAAGTTGCATTATTCCTTTACATTAACATAACAGCTGTTTGACCTTATATGAATATTTATGTTACAATTCAATTTACTGAAAGTTCTTAATCAATCAAATATGTTTAATAAAGGCGATGTAATAATATCCACCGATGTCTAATCTCCATGACCATTGTCTAATGTGCGACACTAATGAAGTAAAAAAACACACTTGTACTTACCTTCTCTAAATGGAAATAATTAAAGTAATATCAAACAAGAAATAAGAACCAGTAAGGCGTGAACGATAGTGGAACCTGATCATTAAATTATTCAGACAGCATTCGTATTTGCCATGCTGATTTACACTTTTATATTTTGTAGACATTACGTAGTTTAAGACATTTTTTATTTTATTTTATTCATTTAACACGCATTTACCAGATTATTGCATTGTGTTTGATTAATTAGTATTGCTTCCATGAATTAAAGATAACGTTTTGATAGTTTAAGCAAAAATTGAAAATGGATGTGTGCCTTTTAATGTCATACAATGAAATTTAGTCAATTACGTTTCAATCAGTTGTTTCAGAGATTTATTAAGAACCGACATAGTATGTTTCCATTCAAATGTAATTCAGATCATTAGAGACTTTCTCGTCTGGTTGAACGTCTAATTACCAATCGTATTACAGCGAATACGATGCACTATTCAACACTAGGAATGATGTAACAAAAAAAATGCACATTTTAGACATTAACGAAAACTACCCGCAAGCCCATCAATAAAATACTTCGACATATTTCTCTGAGTTATGTGGAAATTCGATATTGCTATAACTTTCCAAACGATGGAGTTGTATGTTCGAAAAATAAATTAATTAAATGTAATCAGTAACAAATATCAATTCCATATTTTGAAGAATACCATCAACTTAGGTCGAACAGTGTCAAAAATTAAACTCAGACCAAAGGAACAAATACGTTTCGAACACATGCACACGCTTTCTACTAACCTTTTGAAACGAAATGTTGAGTTTGACTCTGTTATGACATATTTCAACACCAAATGTCTTAAAATTGAAATTGTATCGATGAAAAAAAAAATGAGTTTTCAACCCCACAGACATTTCAATGTAAACAACTCACATCGAAAAAAAAAAATATACGACTTAAAACGTTTCAAAAAATTGTTTTTAATTGATACTGGAGTAAGATCAACTACTAAAGCTAAACAATCGCAAATTTTCGAAGAGACGTGATTGGCTACGAGACCTGACCAAATGAAATGCCTTTAATAATCCGTGTGATGATGACCTCTTTAATATAATAATCCGAGTGATGATTACCCCTTTAATATAATAATCCGAAAGATGATGACCCCTTTAATATAATTATCCGAGTAATGATGACCAACACAAACTTGTTTGGTGTAAATAGGTTGGTGAGTTCTATTTTAAATTACTTCAAGTTAAATATAACATTTGAAAATGCAGATATGTTGAATATTTTTCATGAAACAAACACACAATTGTACACATTACTTCGAACCATTTTTGATTACTAACACAACCTATTATGTTTTGAAATACGGTTATAACAAGTGTTTGAAAACAAGCGCAAATTTCATGGTATCAGATGAATGGTGACACATCTCAAATAATACACTTTTTGAAAGTGATCGGTTGCCATTTGTATAGATATGTTTTAAACTAAACAGCAATGTTGGTTAAATAACACTTTTAAGTTCCCAACTTAACATAATGTTTACCGTACTCTCCATGACGAAGATACGTTCCAGAAAATTAGATATACACTTTCGAGACATATATCAAATAATAAAGTTTCACTGAATTGTCTTATCCGCTTTTCGGGGTATGTGACAAACGAAACAATGTGTATAATATCTCTGCAGATTACATGCACAACTGTGAAACTTGTGCTTTTGCTTGATGTATATTATTCTACCGATACAATATTTAAAATACACCAAATGTATTAACAGTCTAAAAACTTAACATGCTCTCAGATCTCCTTTCAAATTAATTCATGTTTCGTTAAATAATGACCTCGAGGTTGATTGTATTGCATTTAAACGTTGACATGTACATCGACATATTATTTCAGGCAAAGATACATGAAAAGGTGACCATGAAAGAAATGTTCGATGTTCATCGTATTTTAATGATGTCATATGAATAATTATATAAACACCGATTAGAGCCATTAGGTTAATCCGCACTAATCCACACAATGGTAAAGATATCAGCAGTTCTAGATTGTAGTGTATGTATTTTTCATGGATTCTTCTTTTTCTGTTGGTCCCTTTCCCGTTAAATGAGCATTGTATTATACTTTTATTGATCTTCATACAATAATTATAGTACTTCGCAACGATAATTCATGCCATATCAAATGTATGACTTCACAGCATCGCTATGTTGTTAAAGTATCTTTTGGATAAGTGTCAGTTTCAGATTTTCCGCGAAGTTTCTGCTGCGATGGCAAAAATCATCTTATTTAAGATGACAATAACTTCCTATTATCATGTTGAGTTTTCCATTACAGCGCATCGATGAGGAATAACAAACACGGCAATATAGTATTATATCAGACTCGGGAGAAATTATAAAAAAGGCACGGCAAGCCTCGTCGTAATTTTATTCTTAACCTCACTGGATATTTTACAAAACAATAAGTCAGTTAACTGTTATTCTCTATTTTTTATATATTCTCCTAGTACAATTTAACACAATTGTGTAATGGAAATTAGCAATTTGATTAAAGTGAGACTGTACGATTTCCATATGTGTTAAATTATAATATATTGATACAAATATGTTACAATAACAAAACATAGGCAAGAAAAAATATACATTGAAGACGAATTTAATAAAATGCAGCAAAGACAAGTTAGCGCTGGTCAAAGCCGATGCCGACACTTTTACTCGTTTTTTTTCTAGGAAACAAAATTGTGTCTTTGTGTCGTATGAAAGAATCTGCACTAAAACAAAATTTAGATTCACATTCTTCATGCATGATATATATGCTGGCGAATTCGGCTTGAAGCCTTTTATCGATTTTAGAATTTAATATCTGGCTTATTTCGCATTTTCGACACATGTTCCTCTTTACCTTTATTTTAATTTATATTGAAATATATGTATTATACGTTGTTTACACATTTTATATAAATTCATAAATATTTGACAAGATCGTACAGTCTCCTTTTAAAGAGCTACCCATTCAAGATATTGTGTTCATATGATGTGATTAATCTACACTCTAATCAGAAATAAAAATCAGAGTAACAGTAATACGTTTCCGCAAAAGCAACGCACCATTACGTAAATCGCATACTCTTTTGCATTGAAATTGTTCAATGATTAAATACATTGAGAATTCCCGATGATTAAGAGTTTACTGATATGCTCGTAAATCATTCTTTTATAAATCTGTAAAGATTGATAACATTAAGAAGCCATCAATCTATCTTGAAAAGCCTGATCGGTAGGAGTTGTTTTTTATTTAAAGTTTAATTAATTAATCTGGAATGTTCAAGTCATTCCGTTACCCACAATACAAGTTTAGTTGTATTAAATTCGTGTTGGTGTCGTGTATACATGTGCCGATATAACTAACGCTCACACGAATTTAGTATTATAATTTAAATACAATATTTTCTTACTTTTGTCAGGTTTTTGAAAATGTACAGCAAAAAAGACTTAATCCATATTTTGTATTTGTTTTTGTTGTATAAATGGCATAAACGAAATAATTAAACTGCTTTAGCGTCGTGGTAACTCCCAGCTCTATGTTAACCTTAATAAAGGTTGTAATAACGGGAACACAGCTGTTGAATAATTTAAACCTGCAGCCTCACAACTTGTATTAATGCTATGGTATGAATCAAGAAAATTAAAGTAAACATCTTACTCAGATGTTAAACATCTGAAACTTGTCTTCGGGAGTAATTGTCTATTAGATGGAATTGCCGACCTGACAGTGTGCGCGTCTAATTGCTTTTAATCTATCTGCGTCTTTATTTCGTCATTTGAGAGGACTGTACAGGCCGGTTTAACGAAAGATAAAATGTAAGTATATATTAAATTATACGAACATACAATCCTACCATTTAACAATATGTGTATTTGAAACAATATCATAAATATATAAGAAATAAACATAGAGCATATTATTATTACGAAAAATTAATGTTACTAATACTATAGCATTTTAAAGGAATGTAAAAGTAACAACTTAATAAGAATGTCCTTTTTCAAAACCATTTAACAAACCACTACATGTTCTTAAGTAAAGAAACACTCACCGTTATCAAGATTTAATGTCTTAGTTTGACAAAAGCCGAGTCTCAGAGCTACGGAACAATGGTTTGTCACAAAATAAATAGATGAAGAACAAAATACAAGTGGAACGTATCATTAACGGCAATATAAGACATAATTTGTGTTTTTAAAATGTATCCATTGCAGTTGATACCTAACAGCCATAGACTACACCTGACGGAAAAATGTATAAACACTTTGGAAAAAAGTCAGCAGTCATATAGCAGAGGTGTACACAACAGCAATGACATGATAATGTGTTTTTCATATAACATTATAATCAAGTGCAGCAATACTAAGAAAGCATTAACGGTACGAAACACTAGAAAACTAATTTCTTGATTTGAAATTGTTAGTTTGAATGGTAATAGTTAACAACCTTCTTAAACACATGTTCAAACTATATTTGTTTTTTAAACGTATTATTACTGGTTTGTTGTGTTGTTGTAATCAACGGTAAAGGTGTCAAGATTGTCTTAATAATCAAGAACATGACAATGGATTTTAGTATGCAACAGACTTCACAATCCGAATTGTATATGCATTTCGCCAGTTCATACATACGTGAAAGTGTATTACTTTTCAAAAAATATGATCATTTTTTCATTTATTTTTTATAAATTGATGCTATCAATTTAGGTATGTCCTTTGTTGCATTTTTATCTTAACAATACGCTATTATATGTTCATACAATGTTCTAAATCATAAGTAAATAACCCAATTAGGTCAGCATATACGATATTGCGTTCTAGGTAAATACAAGTGCACATTTCAACACAACACGACATGTATACTTCAGGGCACGTAGGTACTTTAATTTCCTTTTTGTTGTAGAGTTAAATGAAACAGAAAACCGAACAGCCGAATCAACAAACATCATTTTATATCATACGATTGGCCAGATATACGAGCCAAACGATCTTTGATTTAGTTGTTATCACATTGTGTGATAGACTTAAGTTTCGACACGGTCTTAAGTGTTGTTATCCTTAAGTACGGTGATCCTATACAATGATGTCCCCATTGTATAGACGTATCAAAGTGTCTCTTCAAAAAGACAACCCAAACAAATATACAAACATGATTGTTTTTTTAGTATTTTAAATGGATTGCATCGACGCGTATTCCTAATATAAATTCTTCGACCTCATGTGAACAATCTTGAAAACATAAGTCCATTTACAGTGATTTTCATTATTCCTATACGATATGAACTCTAAGTGTGGCTTGACCTAAAATAAACCCACCGGTGTAATCCTCGATCCATCGTCTTATTATGGTGGAAATATTCACACAAAGAATTAAAATCAATTCAAAATGGCGTCAAAATATATTGCGGTCACTACATGAAACCTGTTTCACTATTTTTTAGTGTGTCTCAAAAAGTTACAATCATGTTGCTCCGGTTACATGTACGATTCTTCTTAATTTAAATTAATTTTATTTTTTAAATGATATATGACTACGAATGCGTTAAAGCTACTATCTTTTAAGGAAGCTCACCTGTAATGACTTCCCGCGATTTCTTCGAAGATTGAAGAGCCTTTCTATCTGTTTACTTACGCACATATAATTGAAGCAGGTACTTTATGAAGTTGTCGTGGCCGAGTGGTTAAGGCTATAGACTAGAAATCTTTTGGGATTTTCCCGCGCAGGTTCGAATCCTGCCGACAACGCATACTTTTTGCGACGCGTTTTATTTCTTGTCTAACGTAATTTGATTTAATATAGCATATTAGCTATGTTTATTGTTAAATATGCTGCAATTTGTATGCACATTCTTCAATATTTAAAATTAAAACAACGTTATGGCTGAATTGGGTGATTTACTGCTGAAAATACGAATCTTGCATGTTGCATTTTTTATTTATTTTTCAAAAAGTAAACGGTAAATCTGTCTTTTTCTTGGTATTTGTATTTGCTGTATATAGTGTATCTATAACAACTAAGTTAAAATATAACTTAAATGAAACTATTTTGAATGTTATGACACTTTGTTTTTAACAATCCCAATTTCTTCTTGGCTGAAACCACTTATATTTCATGGCGATCTTCCATAGATAACAAGTTAAACAAAATAAATGTCTGTAACATAATAATTATTTCATCTTGTTTAAACTTTAAAACCCTTATCTGCATCTGTACACACCAACTGCATGTCCATATTTGGAAATCTGAATGAATTATGGAA
The DNA here is from genome assembly GCA_007657795.1 of Dreissena rostriformis. NCBI lineage: Eukaryota > Metazoa > Mollusca > Bivalvia > Myida > Dreissenidae > Dreissena > Dreissena rostriformis. Next base: position 77,796 of record VMBQ01004229.1, on the reverse strand, counting down.
CTTTCAAATACCCAGGGGTGCAAATAAACTAGACAAAAGCAGAGCGTGGGGTGGTTTTGAAAAAAAATCAGCATATTGTTTAAAAAAAGCATGGGAAGCCTACCTATACATTTGCATATAGTTCATTGAAATGATCCTGATTAAGAAAATAATGCATAAGATTATATTTGGAAAGGTGCCCTTTACAGTTGCGCTACCTTAAACAAACTGGGCTAAGTAAAAAGTTTCACATTTAACCGGTTCAATTCGTCAATGCAATGATAGTTCTAAGGCCGTTGCCTAAGTTTTCTTGTTTAAACAGTGCTGGCATTATCCCACAGGATTTAGTATTGGTATTCCAAAATCAACGAAAACAAACCGCTTCTCCATGCTTTTTTATGCTGTAGGCTACCTGTCAGGTAATAGTGAAATAAAAGCACTTTACTAACGGAATAGTTAGGCTTTTTGCTACTGAACAAATGATACTTTTTACGAAAACATGACAAGAAATAAGTCAAAATTCGAACACTAACACACTTCAGTGTAGTAACTGTAACCAGTTGCCTGTCGATAGTAATTGCTGTTTAGTAAAGATTATCGCTTAAGGGTTAAACTTCTACGAAACCTATGTTGGCACGATGTACATATGTAAGTGTAGTATATTTGAATTCACAAATATATAGAATTGTGCATTTATCCCCAATAAGATCAAATACTGAGCAAGACTAATTGATTAAGAGAGAGATGTTCGAACTAAAATTACTAAACATATTCAGATAACTCATAATAAACTAACTTACTTTTGTCTTTATTTTCCTTTCTCCTTCAGCAATATTTCTGCGGTATCGTCGGTGTAATTAATCGGTTTTTATGTTTCTGTATGTTTATGTACGATTTGTCATGTTTCATATATAAGTCATTCATCCCGTCATACAGGCAATACTATAAGATGGTAGCGATAAGTGAGCTGCCGGTAGTATACATAACAAATTTTGATTTCAGTTAATATAGAAATGAATGCTTTTAAATTTGAACTGCAATCAACTAGTTTCTTTATTTTATCGATATATCATTATTTCACTGTTTGCTTTGAGTTTAAATAGAGATACGTGTAAGGGTAATATGCAAACTAAATGTACGTTTTAAACTAATAATAATACACTAGTTTGCGATTTGTATTGGGCTTTTGACTTCGACTTTGGAACACTGTAAAGCATGAAACAAAGATCTCAAATTTTGCAACTAATTACCCGTTCTTTCTGAGATGCAAGACTATACGAGTATGCTTAGTGGTTAATTATGGGTTTATGAGCGTTACATTGATCGTTCCAGGGCGCTGACCTCAACTTTACCTAAATTAAGTGCTGTGCTTATTTATGTGCCTGTATCGTATCTATAACACTTAAGAATGACACACCAGATACTGATTCTACAGTTTAATTATTACTGTATACTAGATATGATATGTTTGCTGAACACCGTGACTATCAAAAGCCAACACTGATACAATATACATTTTGCAAAGCTCGTACAATTTTGTTAAGGTACAAGTTAAACTTTATGTCGAACTAATGTAACATAAGTAACATCAAGATAGACACTTATATAGATAATTAAATGTAACATAGTTGTATATGTATTCGTTGTTATCGTTGATTTGTATTCCATGACAGGTTGTGGCGTGGACTTTCATATGCAATTCATAGTTTGTCTGGTGGCACAATGTACAAATGTACATTAACTAGTTTTGTGTTGTCATTATCTCGTTTTATAATTATTATGTTCCAGTTTACACGTACGAGTACATGCAATTGTAAACATTCGTTTGCATTGTATCAATATTTACATGGGAAACATGGCTTATAACATCTTTGTGTTGAGGATTAGACTGGACAGTTTACATATAAAACACATTTATTTACAAATGACGCCCTAAATAAGATGCATATATGTTTTCTTCCATAACATTGATACAGGAAAGTATGATTGTCTGTATAATGTATATAAGTATCTATGTGGAATAATGTTCAGTTTTTTTTAACTCTCGACTGACAAATACATGTTAAAGCAAGAATAATACAACATTTAACCGTATCGCAATCTAATGAGAATAAGGTTCTATAAACACGTTCTTGCCATCATTTTTTTAATTGACAAAACAGTATTTATTACTTATACACAATAGACACACCTTATTGCAAAATGGAATTCTTGGCCACACTTACGGATATATTTGTATATAAAACGTTTGAGAAAAGACAACGTCTTTCTAATTTTAAGAAAAATACATCCTTTTTTAATATGGCATCATTTACGAAACTGGCTTTTTTACAGTTTCAAGGAAACCTTTACACTTCCATATAAACCTGTTGACGTCATTTGAAGGAGACGAAGTAATAAAAGTGCATATTAAGTATAATACATATTTAAACTATTTATCAATGTCGATCTGGTATCAGATAAAATTTCGGTTTGAGGCCGGCTGTGAAAATCTGGTTTAACAGTGTCTGTCCGTGTTTTTTCAGTACACATGAGAAGAGTCTTATTCGCTAACAATGTCCTTCCCAAATCTTTGCTCTGAAAGTTCCAATTATTGACGCAAAATTGATATTCATGTTTTGTTTGCGTCCGTGTGTATTTGCATTTGGTCATTTGCCATAAATTGATCATTGATGATCGGTACCATGGAAACGGTTTGTCATATTAGGCTTAGAAATTAAAAATCGTTCAACCTTTAGCTGTACTAAGCTGCCTGTAAGGCTTTTCAAATTAATCTTCAATCTCTGCAGTGTCTTATAGAAATTCAATACATAAACATTGTTGACATATCTTCACCTTCTAGAATTGATGAAGTTTGTTGCTTTAGCATTAGTCTAATTATAACTTATGCTAACGCGTCATCGGTATGTTTTTATTCATGTGATACATGTGACCGCTTTGTTGCGGCGTCGGGGGTTGACGACTGTAACTGTCAATGTCCGTTAACAATTTTAAAATGAAATATTTTACACAGACCGGTGGCGATGTCGAAAAAATATCATTTCGAAACATGACATGTCAAAGCTAGAGTTATATCATGTACAAATCCATGAAGTATATTCGTATCATTGTCACGCAGAGTGTTATTTTACATGTTGTATATCCACTCTAATAAAAGCATTCGTGTTCGATGGAGTAGAGCTTGACAACAGGGCATTATTGTTATTATATGCATACTTGTCAACTTTAAGCCATTCTCATTGTTTGTTCAGCTACATTTCGACTTTTTAAACAATATGAATCTTTTATAATTGCGTTTGGTAAACCAACTTATACTTCTTCTCGGCAAGCTTATCCTGTCCAAGTGATTAACACGTACTAGATACCGAGAAAATGATGGAAACGATTAAGTGCCCTGGATGCAGACGATAAAACTGTTGTAGGAATTATTTGTAATCAATTCTTACTCAATTAACAGCCATTTGTCAGAAAGTGCACCAAACAGACCGCCTCCTTAAACGCGTTGTTTACTCAAGGAAGCCGTTGCGAATGACAAGGAGAAACCCCATACTCAATTAAAAATGTCCACAAAGCAAATTCATAACATATTCAAAAATCAAGAGTGTTCTTCCTGATGAACGTTCTATCTTAAGATTAAACTATATCGACAATCAGACGAGTTCCGTCGCAGATGTACAAACTTTGGTTCAGATCATCTCGACATATTCTTGAGTGGGTTTACATACAACAGAATAGCTTTGCATTAGGCGATGAATTAGAGAAGAAGGTACGTCGATGGTTGGATCTGAATGACGTTTTACAATTTATTTGATATTAATGTAATTGTATGCTTAATTTTGTGTCCACATATTTTCTTTAAAATGATATTAGACGCATCTAATAGTATATAGGTGTCTATCGAAACCTTTGTTTAATTTTGGTGTTTTCACTTCATATACACTTATATTTGTTAATGCAGCATCAACATATTTAAACAGTATCCAGGAAAGAGAAAAAACATGCATTTGAATATCAACCGTACTTTTGTTTTGAAGTATTTTTGGTTAGTTTAAAATCTGGGACACACCGCGAAAACATATTAAAATTCTGAAATTATGAATACATTTACCCTCGTGTCTCTGTCAACCACATATTCGGCCATACTTCTTCCAAGATATATGTTATAAATGAGGTGTTAGTAAAGTGACTTTATGAGAAAGACTCAAATCGTATCGCTTTCGTCAATACGCGGCAGTTCCGCTCGGCTAGTTTAGCTTACAGAACGGGGTTAGTTACGTAAAATACCGAATAAAATATATATTTTTTATAAACAACTGGTAGCAAGATGAGTTGCAGATAATTGGTCAGTTACCACATTTTAACTAACTCTTTTGACCTCTTAATTCTTCTCAGCTTAATTCAACAGTGAAAAATGCGTCTTATATCACTTTAAATAATAACTAATGTAACTATGTAAAAATTTATTTTGATGTACAATTCATTGTTTTATCATTGTAATTTCCAAGAGTTAACACAAATTATTCAAACTTACCAAAAACCCCTATTGTAATGAAAATCCATATTTCGTTACAAGTATACAACATTCAAAATTGAAAACATTACAAAGCGAAAAAACGCGAAAACATTATGCAGTAATTGAGTTGTTTTCAGTTACAAATTTGTCAACTAGTGGTTCAATCACATAAGTTAAATAGTTTAATAAGTTGCACAATATGCATAATGCAATATAACAGCGGTGATGGCCGAGATATTTTTGTTATAGTTTTTTAATACGACCGACCCCGTTTAATACCACGGTATAAGCAAAAAAAAAAATCGTGTTATTTTACTTGATCTGTAAATCCCTTAAAAATGCACATATACGGTATCTTAGCTAAACAAAATCACGATATGCCAAAAAATTTGAAAAAACTTTGTTTTGTGACACAAGTACATGTATAATACTTTTCATTATCAAAGCGGTGAGTAGCTTTTTAGTTATGATACAGACGTGTCGATATTATCTTGGGTGCTTATAACATGAACATACAGTTCATAATAACAATAAATAAAAATAACTTTAAGGCAGTTATGTTTCAAACTCACAAAATAATATGCGTTTATCGGGTGCAATGTGATAGATGAAGCCATAGAAGTTTAAAATAAATTGCATTTAAAATCGGATAAAAATTATACAAAATAAAAAAACACAACAGATGGTATTTTTCCTCCATCCAATCAAACTATAAAAATATAGCAAGTAGAGGTCAGTAAAGCAGTTACTGTTTGCACAGAACATCGATGCGTATTATCCACTTGACTCCGATGCGATTCACCTGTCGTGTTGCTAAGTTGGTCCTAATACGTAACGCTATATTATCCAATTAATTGAATGATACTACCTTATTTCTGTTCCTATAAGGTATGGAAACGTAAGTCACACATCTCAAAATCTATATAGTAAATAGTTGATATACCCAGGAGCATTATTGATGGAAAATGAACTTTATTGAAACATGCAAGTAAGTTTGAGGGATGTTGCGCTGATTGAACGGTAGACACAATTAGAGGCATCACTATTTTACATTCCTAGTGAACTGTGTATTCAATATGCTAATTTCTCCAAAAGTCATTGTCATACAGTTGACCATGTTTTCTTCTATAATCGTTAATGCAAATAATGTTTCCTTTTTTAAAGTGGTGGTCATAGCTTTACTGGACAACGCTTTTATCCCGTATCTTTTGTTATTTATAACATATTTGTTGTTTTGTTCTTGTTTTTACACTTAATGAACTAGTTTAACGCCCGTGCATACGTGCGGACTCAAGCTCCTATCCCGAAGACTATAGAGCGTAATTCGCCGTTTTGGTTATTGTCGTGCAGTGCGCAAGAAAAGCACCAGCCCGTCCTGCAACTAGAACATAATGAGTCTCGTTATAAACGTATACTAATCTTTTCTATTGTATGCACTTTTGAAGTAGACATGTGTGGTTATAAAATGCACATTTTGCCGCAAAGCTGTAATACGATTTGTCAATCAGGCGGGCCTATTGGACTCTGATTTGGATGTAATGACATGTTTTATTGCATGCTAATTTTTTGGGAATTCCAAGCGTTTATGCAAAATCAAACAATTGCCAGTTAAAGCACAAGTACGACATTAGCTCTGATTATAGGATGGGTATAGCCCTAAATGTGACAAGTCTGAACTTCATTAAAGTCAATACACGATTACTAACTTATGTTCATATTTTCAAATATTGGCATAAGGCAACGGAGGTAAACATTGAGTAAGAAAAACCCTGAACAAATCATGTATTGAACATTGCATGTACGCTTCTGTGTATATAGTCTGTTTTATTATGCAAGACGAAATCCGATGAGTTTTTGCCAGTGAGGTCGATTTTTCTGTAAGACTATTTGACAAACACGTTTTAACTTGTTTTTACTTATTCCGCATTTAGAGAATACCATTTATATTATCGAGTAAATTTGTTTAACCTTGCAACATCACACGCGTGTTTCGTTTCGTTTAATTCAATAACAGAAAATGGCATGCATATGTATATATTTGTGATTTGTATTATGTTACGAAACATATTTTTGTTGTGTTCACATACGTGCTAGTTTCACAGTTTCATCTTAGTTAATATACAAGAATAAAATTTGCATTGCACATTTCCCAGTGCGGGATATCACGTGCTTGTAAATGTACATCGGGCGAGGGAACTGCCTGCACACACGTTTTTTGTAGGACAAACACTCTCAGGTATTCTTATATTTCTGTAAACCATTATAATTGCTCACTTCACGCAGAGTACCCGCTTGCTAAAACATGGTAATAATGAACTTCCTGTTATTGTTTTCAAATAATTATTTAGTTTTGTTATAAATTCAATATTTATCAAGACATATATTTGTTCAACATCTACAAACTTTTTTGTAGATGATAATGATTTAAAGGATGCTTATAATTTCAAAATAACGGCAGCTTAAGTAAGCTCCAATTTTAAATACATCATGTGGAGAAATGTGCATTATAATTTAGGTTTTATGTCACCAGGCCAAATGTTTAGGAAACAAAACATATTACCATTGTAAAAGCCGAAATTAATTTAAATCTTGAGCGATAATTGACAGAATGCTTATTTTTGCAATTAATTGGCCAAGTTTAAAGCTGGGTAACATTTGTTAAAAACTACGTCACAAGGTCAAATGTTATAAAAATATTGTTACCATTCTAGGAGCCTAACATAATACTCCATGTTGATAAAACTTACAATGTTTACCTTGACAATTTCAATGACATGTTAAAATCAGGGTCAAAAGAGGTCAAACACTAAGTCACCAGGTAAAGTGTACTTTGAAATCAGATGAGCTCTATCGAGCCATCATGACCTCATTGATACTTAAATAAGGTGTACTATGTTGGTACGTTTAGTCTGCTATGTTCCTAGACGAATTTGTGCATCTTGTAAATCTATTAGCCACTATTTGTTCCCAGTAATTTGTCTAAGAAAGCATCCTTTTCCGCGTTTATTGTAGGAATTAAGTACACATTCATGAAAAGACTACCAATCCCTGTGTCCATTACAGTAACAAAGAGGAGTTGACATCGACCTAATTTGTTTATGATGACATGTCTTAGTTGAAGTGAGTTGGAATTGCACCATATGTTGTATGCGTGTATGGCTTATACTGATATACAGATGATAGTATGCAGACTTAATAAATCATTTGCAATATCGAATTATAAGTTTCCTATTTTATTAAAAACAATAATTAGTGCAGTCCACTTGGTTTTGTCATTAAACATAGGAGCAACCAGTATTATACATTGTATTTTTTCATTAACGAATTTTTAAACGAATTTACCAATCTGTTTTGAACAATTTCAGCGATATTGCAATGGGGATAATTAAAAAAAGCATAGTTCATGACAAAAATATTACCTGATAAAAAATACAATTATGGAAACCAAAAATTAGTTTAATGCTTTTGCTGAATATCTGCCGTAGAGAATTTTTAGATTAAAACTACGGACTGTCATATAAATTATAAAATGTAATATGATCATTATATTATTATTGAATTAATTGCATAGGGTTGGTCCGGTTTTTTGCTTGGTGAATTTGGAGAAAAAGCAATATAAATCTATACGCTATACGCAATATCGACACGTTTTATAAATATATGTTGTAGTAATTTTAGTTAGCATATAATTAATTGTGATTCAGTATAATTTCGCAGATTTTAGGAGTACGATTTATTATTGTGTCATTTTTATATTATCCGGACCGACAGTAAATCACACAACAAGTTCCTGTGGTAGAGACAAAAAACATTTAGGCATAAAACGTGTAAGGTATTGTTAGGTATTTGTGAAACAACTACGCATGGGTATATTGAGAATAACATAATGTCTAAGGGGATATTCAAAATTAATATTTTCACTCAAAACTCATTTGAGATATCAATATATTATAAAATGAAACTCATTAAAGAACAGTTACACGAAATCGAGACGAATATATGAGCTATACCAAGTGAGATGTAATACAGATGACAAAACGTTGGCTTTCACGAGCAACTCGTTATTACACTTGTCTATGTGATGAACGTCTTTTCCAAACCTTTCACAAAGTCGTCATAAAGTGAAATAAAAATAGTCAACGACTAGTACAATTTAGTGATTTTTGTTAAATTATTGGGTGTTGTCGAAATGTTTGCATTCGAAATGATTAAAGAAGCGTTAGTGCGAGGCAAACATGCCTATGATGCATGAGATGAAATTGTACAAACTTCTCCAATCGACTGTTCCGATTCTATTTTCGGCCGTCATCGCTTTGTTATAAATGGCTGATACCCTGACGTATCCTGTAAGAATGCCGAGAGGCCTTTTCTTTTGATAAATCAAATTCCGCAAATTAATCAGCCGTTGCATTTCCAGATTATATATTATCGATCGAGCGCATCTATATGTTATGGAATTTCACCCACGATGCTGCAACAAAGTACAACTGCAATGTGATGAGCGGGAATACATATGTATATTACCTTAGCTCATTTATGCCTAGTAGACTCTCCCATCTTTCTACTTTGGGTCAATTCATTTCCAAAATTAGGGATGTCTGGTATATTAATTTCTATATTTCTTACAGAAATTTCTTTAAGCAAACCGCGCAGACCCTGATGAGACGCCGCATCATGCGGCGTCTCATCTGGGTCAACACTGTTTGCCAAGGCCTTTTTTCTAGACGCTTGGCATAAATACCTAAATGTAAAACGGTAACTTATTTGTAATTGTCAAAGGTTATGTGGCTGTTATTTTTCATTTTTAGGAAACATGATTGAATGTACAATTAACGTTCTTAAAACCATGCAACATACTATATATATTCCCTTGATTATGTTGAATAATTGAGCTACTAGAGCAGTAATATAATCCATTAACGTTTTTTCTTGCAGACAAGCTTCTTCATTGAGATCTTTTATTATTTATACGCACGTATCTACTTACATGTTGAAGACAAACACAATTTAGTTTAGCAAAATCCAACATTAAGACATATTTAAAACGTCAAATGGCGAGTTGTTGTTTTTACATGTGATTTATAATCTGATATCAATATATATAAACAGAATCGCAAACATGTTTTACTAAAGCGAATTGAGTGGTTATGAAACATGTATAATATTTTAAATCATTATTATGAAATACAACATTTTCAAATGATATGTAAATGAAACTGTTNTAAGCCGAACGTGTGCCGTGGTTGCTCGCAACATATTGACAGCCATTCTGTAATAGATATCTCGGCAGTACATTCGAACATAACAAAAAAGGTTAAACATAATTAACAGCAATCTTTTTGGACGGGTGGGTGGGTTGTTTCAGTGAAAGCTATTTCGGAAAGAACGAGATAACATGAGACTCGAGTTTATATACCCTATTAATGACGTCAGAAAGCCACTATTGAAATCGATTTCCTCATGGATTATTATCGTCTGCTAGTATCTTATAATCGAGATTTAAACCTTTCTTTACCAAAGACATGTATTCGCTACTTCAAATAAATGAAATGAATTTTTATATAAATTATTCTTTCAAATTTATAAATATTTACATTTTACACATCCTTCAGTTGCCATCGGTCTATGTGCGCAGGAGTCGAGTGCAACTTACAACTTCCAATATACGATGTATATATTTATTGTAACTTGCATATAAATACGCTGAAAAACAAATACTTGAAGCGGGTGTTTATAATAATACTATGTAATGATATATTTTCTTGAGTTTTCTTATGACTCTATATTAGCATAACGACTGGTTGACATTCTTAGAAAAATGTCATTAGAATTTAATCAACTGAAATTTGTTCATCTCTAAAAAGGGTTCAATAAGGTGATTTTTATAACATCCGCAAACGTCTACTCATCATGACCATTCTCTGATGTGCGAAACTAATGAATTATAAATAGTTAAATGATTAACTTGTACTAACGATGTCTGAATGGAAATAATTAAAGTAATATCCAAAAAGAAAAGTTTTACCAGTATGGCGTGAAATATAGTGGCACCTAATCATTAAATTGTCCAGACAGCATTCTTATTTGCCATGCTGATTTACACATTTATATCATATATTATATATTCTATTAGTGAAGATAGTTTAAGACATTTATTAATTTAATTGTATTAATGTCACCACACACTTACCAGATTCTGACATTGGCATCAAACGTACACTTAAGAAATTTCCAAATGTTTTGTATAAGCACAACGTACATTGAGTTTGATGAATAGCTATTGTTACCATGCATTTAAGGTTATTTTGTGATAGTTTAAGCAATAATTGTTCAGGGCATGTATGCCTTTTGATGTCAAAAACTTAAATTCAGTCAATGTCGTTTTAATAGGATGTCCAGCGATTTATTAAGAAACAACAGTGTGTACACATATGTTTTAATGCAAAAACAATTACATATTATAAGAGGCTTTTTCTCGCCCGATTGAGCAATCTTTTTTCCAATCGTATTACGATACTAATCAAGGCACTGAATGCAAAGGAATAAACAACACTCACATTGTAGACATTAACAAAACTCCAATCACGCCCATCAATAAAATACTTCGACATATGTCTCTGAGCAATGTGGAAAGTGATATTGCTATTACTTTCCAAACGATGGGGTTGCATTTTCGAAAACGAAAACAAATTAAATGTCAGCAACAGAAGATCAATGCAATATTCTGTGGAATACCTTTTCACACCGGTTAGGCAATTCGCCATACCTGCCGTTTAAAAAACGTGATCCCGCTAATGTTACGACCAATGGCTTCTTCAAGTAAAAAAACTGACATTTTGACCTTGCGTATGAACATATTGTATTGTACGTCCATTTTTCATAGAACTGTGATAACGGTTACCCTAACGGAATGATCGAACATGCATTATTAATTTACCCACATTCAAACACTTAAAAATTTAGCCCGAAACAGTGTCAAGAAAATAGTGCTCAAACTAAAGGAACAAATACGTTTTGCACACATGAACAAGCTTTCTGCTAGCCTTTTGAGACAAAATGTTGAGTTTACTCTGTATTAAAATGTTTCAACACGATATATCTTAACATTAATATTGCATCGATGAAAAAAAAGAGTACGTTTTAAACATTGCAAACGCGACTGACGCTAAGAATATGTATGTTATGCAAATTCAATATGAAACGAACAATTACAATTTACTGACAATGCACTTCGCAAAAGCACAATACCAATACAAACTGTTTAGAAATCATTTTTCAATTGATAATGGATGTAAATCATTTACTTATGCTAAATAAGGAAATATGTAGAATAATTTGCAGAAAACAAATACAAGTTTATACAAATACAAAAGGGCCAATTATCTTTACTAACGATCCAGGCTATACGGATACAATGCAATTTCTTTATGTTTCTGATGTTATGGTGTTAAAAACAAATTTAAAGATAGATAGCGAGATCTACACAGAACACTGGATCATTAAAACGAGAACTCGAAAGAAATGCCTAGGCAGATGTATTGCTTTAATCGGTGAATATCGTGCAATATTTTTTTTTCCCTTCGCTGGATTTCTAACTTTTTCACAACGTTATTTAACATATTGAAATGGATTCGTATACACGTTTGCATTTGACGTTTAAAGGACATTGTTTTAAATGGTAGATTAATGTATGAAGTCTAATTCGTGTCCAATTCAACGAATATCATTTATCTTTATTGTAAGATAACTAACATAAGAAGCGGGTCTGCGAATCGATGTCGCGGATCAGATATATTTCCAGTAGATCTAAACACACTCATAAACCATTTGCCATCTGCATATCCCATGAATTTTGTATTAATCAAACCAAAACATAGTATAATATTCAAACTGTGTTAATACATTCTAGCAGTTCAAATTACAAATAAGCATTATAAATCTTGTCAAAGCAAACCAATGTATTTAAATAATAATTTCAGGCATATGCTAACATAGTTAATTTTATATATATGTAGGACATAAGTAGATTAAAGGTGTGGCTGTGTTGTCATATACGAGTTTGCTGAGTAATGAACTAATTTGAATGTGTTTTAGGGAGTTCCAAACAATTATTTACATATATCTGATCTTGCCAGGATCACATGGGTAATCCTGTAATAACATACAACCATTTCAAGTAGCAGGTTTTAAATTAAATTGTCTGCATTACAGTTCATAGTGTATCACTTTCGTTGTTCTTTACAAATATGTGAGCGTCCTTTCTACTAAACAAATATGCATGCGTGCGATAAGTTGACATTCATCCCTCTGCAATTATAACGTTATTTCTTTTAGCGTTCTGTGATTGATGGTTTTCAGAGACTTATCAGATCGTTACACTGGGAGATGGCCACTGAAAAACGGGAAAAAAAACTATATTTAACTTACCACTCATGTATTTTTTCATGTTGTAGTTATACATATGTTTAATTATAAGCAGACATGCGATTTTGTTATAATGCTTTAAGGAATAGTGAAGTACTAATAGTACTTTACATAGATTTCGTTCAGATATATTTAAGATAAGGTACATTCTAACATAAATGGTGCTTAAAGTTATGATGATGAAGAAGATTCATGTGACGTTATATCTTGTAAACTAGATGTTACTATCCATGCACATATTGCAAACATGGCAAAGTGAACTACAGATTAGTTGTATTTATCGGAATTGCCGCACACCAGGAATTTAATACACGTCCAAAGATCAATAGTATGGATTATAGTAATTAAAATGTAATTGTTATATAGGTTTAAATTGTAACAACACTTTGGCAGGAATATGTTTAAAAGTGAAGCAATAGAGAGAGAGATAGTCATATTCTGTAAAAATGAAAACAACATGACAATTTAATATCGCCAACGTATTAGGTTCAGAAATTGAATCGGTATTGATAACCCATAGACAAAACAAACTTCAAATTACCATCATAATACAATTTGTGTACACTACATTATAAAATAATGCAACAGGTTTGACAACAAGGGGAACAAGTTTGTTTACAAAAAATGAACATCTGCACGACTGGAAATCTTAAGAAATAGTTGTATCGCCTAAAAAAGCAATCGATCCAATTCAAATGAAACATACATTTGTATGCAGGTGGCCAGTTACATAACCACTCGATGAACAAACCAAATTTTGTTTAATTATCTGGTTTAGATCTGGAATCAACAAGTTAAAGAAATGTTTATAGTAAGGCCGGGCACTTATTAAGCTATATTTCCGTCTAATTGAGCTCCGTTTTGAAATGAAATAGAATAAAGGTAATTTAATTTACAGTTCGAAATAAATATAATCTTACATCGGTACGGAACTTGATTACCAATGGTCGCTGCTGATTGTATGATTCGTTATGGTTTGAAGCTTTTATTACATGAAAGCTATTAGCCAGTAATTTTTTTCTCACTAATGTTTGCTTCGCAAAAATCCATTTTCTCTATTAGGAATTAAGTCAAATTCACAACAATGCGACGAATCCCTGTGGCCATTACAGTAACAAAAAGAGAAATCAACATCAACCTAATGTTGCTTATGCTAAAAAGCTTTGGTTGAACTGAGTTTGCCCTATATCATCTGTTGTATGCTTATATTGTTTATATTGACAAATAATTAATAGTATGCAGAGTAAATCATTATGCCAATACCGAATTATAAGCTGTCTATTGTATTAACAACAAAACATAATGCAGTTCACTTGCGAATTGGTTTTAACATTAAACATAGGAACAAGTATTAATATACATTGTACTGTTTTGTTAACGAATTGTAACACGAATTTGCCAACCTACTTACTCCAATCAAGCGAACAATTTCAGTTATATTGCAATATAAATAATTGAAATAGCATAGTTCGTGACAATAATTTTACTTTAAAACAAATACTATAATGGAAACCAAACATAAGTGTATTTTTTTAGCTAAATATCTGATGCTGGTAAAGATAACAACTTTAATAACTATAATTATTGAATGAATTGCTTAGTTTTGGTTCGGTTTCTTTCTTTGACCATTTTGGTAAAGACAATTATCTATCTGATGTTTACTTTCCAATGTTTGCTATTTAAACACCCCTTTCCTGTTCGATCGCATATAATTGATGGATCAGTGTAAATGCATTACAAAAGATCAAATCGACATGTTTATAAAAGACACATTGAAGGTTGGGTGTCGATTAATTTCCTTTTGTGTTATGATCGTATGAGACCTTAAAAGACCTTTTGTGTCCATTATATTAAAATTGTGAATATTTCTTATGATGATATTTAGTTATGTTTTTTTTTATTTTAAAGATGCTTTTATGAACCGTTGTAAATACCGTTTTCATTGCATCAGCAATTGTGATTGTATCCGTTAATATCCGTGTCTAAAGCAAAACATGAATCTGAACAAGTGTCTAAGGCAATTCTACCTTTCGCCTATTTCAATTAGGGCAGTTTTCAGTTGCTAATGTAACTGTGCTTAAGAGACTTTTAGGAGGTACTCGTATGTCAGCTATTTTGCGAGAGAGTGAATGAACAAATTATTATGAACTTTTAGTTTATGTATCCTGTTTGTTCTCTTTCTATCTAAATGCAACAGTATAGTTTGAGGAGAAGTATTGGTTTATTGTCTGTTTTTGGATGTTTGAGTGTTATTACTCTTATTCTGATTATACGATATATCTTTTATCATATCGTTTATAATATCGTATCATCCTTTTATCAAAAGTATATAATTGTACACAAAATATTGTCACATATATCAATGTCGTGACATGTAGGTTCAGCGCACGTTTGCACAAGGAGTCCATGCAACACTCATTTACGGGTTATTAAGGTACACTAGTTAGCAGATTTAAAAGGTAAACACTAGTTAGAAGTTTATAGAGGTAAACGCTTTATTGCGGTTTTTAAAGGTTAACACTTGTTTGCAGATTATAAGAATAAACACAAGTAAGCAGTATGCAAAGATAAACACTAGTTAGACGTAAACTGTATACATGTAAACACTAGTAAGCATTTTCTAAGGGTAAACACTGGTTAGAGCATTATAAAAGTAAACACCAGTTAGCAATTAAAAAATGAAAGCACTAGTTTGTGTGCAGTTTATAAATGTTTACACTATAGAACATCATGTAAACATTAGTAAAGAGGGTAGTATAAGTATACATGAGTTAGCAGTGTATAATAATAAGGACTACAACATAACAATAGTCTAAAACGCAAATTATTCAAATCTGTATATAGGATTAACGTTCATTTGATTATATCAGAAAATGACTTTTGTTCACTGAATTTCCGAAAGCAAATGTTCACACAATTAAGCAGTACATTGTGTTTCAGTCAATAGTCATCCCAAACAAGTTCAGTTATTCATATCGGAGTATTATTGTTGTCAAAATGGTTTCACACTGTGCGTTACATGAGACCGTTAACATCAAACATTTCAAAATAAAATCAAGTTTTCATGTTATTCTGGCATTAAGAAGCCGCAGAGGTGATCAGCCTCTCACCAAAATATGTCATCATTATGTTCCTCAAACGTGCAATAAGAATAAACAAAACATGTATGTGTTGACAGTAACCTGCTGCGTTGAATACAAATTAGAATCTGAGGACGTATGCTTTAAGTAAACGCAGAGATGTAATTTGTAAAGACGACAACAGTATAAACTGCTTAATACAAACTATTATAAAACGTCAGCTGCGTGTTTAAAAGCGAAAACATGATAATCAACATGGTCCGTATCGCTACACTTCGTATAAACATGTTCGATTTATTTGTTTTAACATATTAATTTGCATAATCATTTTTTATCATTAAAAGCATCTCAATATAATAGTCCACATTTTCTGAAGTAGGACAATTATTATGCATTTTACGAGATGGAAACAATTCAAGACAGGTACCTTCGTTTGGTCTCGTAAGCATTGTGAATATGGCCTTATGCTCATAGAGTATACACATTGCGTATTAAAATAATACAAGCATTTTAATGCGTGTTAGCTATATTAAATCCTGCAACTGTTTTATTTGTGCCGTGTGGATTCAGTAGACATTATCCCGTATATATCTTCAATGCTATCATATATCAGTCGTCAGGCGCGTTTAACTGAAGATTTATTTGTGTTACGCGAACGAAACATATAAACAATATTTTTTACACCTAGTTTGGCTGACTAATTTTTAACGATATATCGCTAGCCTTTTAATTTAATTTGTATTACAGATGGATTATATTTCTTTGTATACATATTACTTAAAACGTATCTCTTATATAGGATAATAATGTGGTTTATTTGTTTTAAAAATAAACCGGGTTATTTTGTTGAAGTTTCGAACTTTTTCGTCTCTTACAACTACGGCATGTAAACAAATCAGCTGAAAACGACGAAATTATTCGTTACTGGTATTTGGAACGGTATAAAAAAATAGTCTATTCCACTTCTTTTTCCATCCAGCGCTGGAAGGATCTTGTTGTTTTTTGATATTTATTTGCAAAAATCGCATCGCAATGCCGCGTGAACGAAAGCGTAAGACGCCAGCGGCAGAGATGGAGGAAGCTTTGCTGGAGCCCGCGGTGGAAAAACCTGCGGGTAATATAGTAGATTTTGAACAAATTATTCGTAATTCGAATCTTGTTCCATCATCACATTTGGTTCAATCTGTCTCAACGCCCAACATCGTCACAGGGTGTGGTGGTGGTACTTTAGGGTCACTCCCAAGCTCCACCTTTGATCGAACTCGTTGTACGAGCGATGAGGTATTTGGACATGTTNCTCCCAGCTCTTATTTGGCTTTTATCTGGATAGTTAGTCACTTTGCGGAATTGCTTTACATTGCGGATTTGCATATTGCGGAACTGCTTTACATTGCGGAACTTTGCGGATTTGGATAACATTGCGATTAATGTTGCGGATTTGCTCACTATTGCTTATAATAATTTTGCATAGACTGTCAGTTACTTAAAATAAGGAAGGCCACTTGTGGAATTAATCACTCCTGATTTACATAAAGTTTCGTATTTTTGATGTTGTGGCTCATTCTCTCCAACTAACGTACGATAATAGGGCGCACAGACATTTGAAATTGTAATATTCGTTTTGAGCGTCACGTTTTGGCATTCATGTCTCCATGTTCTATATGCATGCGTATATTTGATTAAAACCGTGTTAAAAACGCGTTTGGTGTGTGATTACTCCGGGGATAAGTGAGAGATTCGGCTAACCCTCTAGCTGGTGTAAACAATCATTGCAAAACCATGAAAAACCATGACTGTTTTGTATTTACCGTTCTTAGGCGGTGATCCCAGTTTTAATAAGTGTATATTTATTGTTGGTGTTGTATTAAACATGTAGTGTATAAGAACAGAATTTTTTCCCTGAAAAAGGTTCTGGAGTTTCATTTTCTATATTGTTAATTTAAAACCCATTTAGTTTCTATATATTTTATAAATATTCTTTTTCTTTCTAACGATTCATATTTGATAATATGTATTGATACGAAAATTATCCCACATTACATACCAGTTCGTTTTATGGAAGAATGATAGAAAGAGAACAAATAAGTTACTTTGCCGACTTAAGGAATTTGTCAAAAATGCACATAACATGTTGTGTTCAAAGAAGACTTATGTTTTAAAGTGAAGATTATCGTAATCTAGTTATGGGTCATATTCCATCTTGTATCATTCGATCAAGCTTTATTAGAGGTAAAGCATAATCATAAAACTAAAGTTTGTAAAAGGGATTACAAGATTACAAGGGCAGTAATCGTATGGTACACACTGATTGTCAAACACGCTGACAATAGGAGTTATTTAAGGATACATACGCTTTCTGTAGTGCCGTATAGTCGTATGTCACATACAACTTAAAAAAATAAAAAAATGTCAACACATTACAAGCATACGTGTTTGTTTGAATTCAATAAAAGTATCAGTACAACGTGCCGTATACTTAGTTAAATTGTAACTTATAAGTGGCTGATTATTAAAACAATGTTGTATTTTCACATAAGTCCGAAAGACGATAAGTCAATAAAGCATACATTAACACAAATCCTTAATCACCACCGACTATTTAAAAAGGAAGGTCGATATGCTGTATTTGACTTCCATGGATGCTAGAAAATCTTCTTCTAACACAATTTTCTTATCTTCTTATGTTTTTCTGACTGAGAACAATCAACCATCAATCTTAGCAATCTCGATCAAATGGTGTTTGGAAAAAGTCTTAGCAGATTTATTATTTTCTCATTTGAATGCGTTAATGACTAAAACTTTACTTAATGTATTCTATAACATTCATAGCATGCATAACACAGAAAACGCATGACAAATGGTTTCGGTAACTGCATGTATTACCGTAAGGTTATTGCAGACATATCTATCACGTAATTCACATCGCATCCCTTTTTTACTTGCATTTAGTACTTAAACATTTAACAGTTTCGAGGCAGAATTTAATCATTGTGGAAGGGATGGCGTCTTAAGTACCATTTTAACGCGATTGTGTCGTGTTCGTCTTCTTTATGATGCAGGATCAATACCGAAACACAAATGTATCACAGTGCTCGTAACAGTACCACGTATCTATCTTAAAATAATAATAGTTATGTTTTTAAACGTGTCATCTGTTTTTTAATAGGTTAATGATTTGAACTTGGAATCAAGTAAAAACAAATAGACGAAGTCTGAAGCCGTTATGACCCTTATGTCATAAAATCTTCGTTTTAATTAACTATCAATGTTGACACATATACTTTAAACAGGTATTTTGAAATAGAACATATCATCATTAAATATGTTCGTTATCAAATGACAACATAATGACAAATACACAATACGGTAAAACATTGCATTTCGAATGCCAATTGGAGTTACCATAAACAGTATTAGTAGTGTGCGGTGTTGTATCAAGTATGTGTAATACATCGAAGATATATAGAATTTGGCATGAGTTGTCATATCATACCATATTTTATTAAACGGGTTCAGGAATTGTGTAAGTAAGCGAGCCTTTGGCGAGCTTACTTACGAATTTCCTGGACGAGTTAAATTAAATATGGTATGATATGACAACGAGTGTCAGATCTTTTTTATCACATGCTTTTAAATGAGCAAATTAAATNAAACATTATGCAGTTAGAAATTATTTACAAAATCACAATTCTGGGGAAAAAACTATTCTCTCATAAGACTATAAATTTTCGGCTCTAAGTTTAAATGCTTTTATACAAAAATTAGCTAGACGTATCAATACAGATTTTCTAGTCTCATTCAACAATTGTAAAAATTTAAACATACTTGGTCTTTTTCTGTAAAAAACAGGTATACATGTATTTCTAATATTATCATATAAAGGACATATAAGAACAAAATGGTACTCATCTTCAATTTCATTAAGTGAACAAAATGTACATGTTCTTTCATTTCTTGGAATGTTTTGGTACCTACCAGTTTCTATAAATAGAACATGGGAAGACAATCTCAATTTTGCGATTATGTTTCTAAATTTCGAATTTTCAATTTTGTCTAAATAAATGGATCTTTCTACAATATCTTAAACAATAGCTTGCAAACAACAACATTTGTATACAAAATACCGGTCGTACTATCATTGCGACGGTATTAGTGTTTTTTGCTGGTTAATACAGGAGCAGCAAAAGATGGTGAATAAATTGTTTCCAGTGACATATTAGCGTTTACTATTCGTACGCAAAGACTGCATTGTGTGTTTTAATGGGGTCTGAATAACCCTCTGCCAGGAGTCTTTGGTACAAGACGACTCATTGTGTCGTGTTCTGAGAAAACTGGATAAAATGCATGTGCGTAAAGTGTCATCCCAGATTATCCTGTGCAGTCCGCACAGGCTAATCCGGGACGACACTTTCCGCCTTAACTGGCTTTTCGATAAGAAGAGACATCATTTAAACGAAAAATTCCATAAAAACGGAAATTGTCGTTCCTGATTAGCCTGTGCTTACTGCACAGGCTAATCTGGGATGACAATTTACGCACAAGCATTTTGTCCAGTTTTCTCAGAACACGACACCATTGTGTTTTAATCTTTTTTACTAAAACGGCACTTCAATTCGTGTAAGTACTCTACTACTCACGTGTATACAACATAAACAAGCTTAACAAAATTGTGGCCATACAATCTTATGAAAACGACTTTTCAATAATGATTAAGTAATAAATAAGCATATCAGCAATAAACATTTCGACCTTATAATATACTTTACGAAGCTGTGTATTTATCATATTGGGGCTATAATACATTTTCGCCTAGCGCTTTTACTTCCTCTACTGTTAATCCGGAGTAATACTTTGCAATATGTGATGCCTCATGAAAATATTAATTCCGTATCATAGCTTAGTTTTTGTTAATGGACAACGCTTACACAATTATCCGGCTTAAAGGAAAGATATGCCTGTTTTACAAGAATGCATGACAGATGGTATGCAGGAAATGCTGTCTCATTGGATGCGACGGTTCCCGACCGACAATAGCTCGACGATTAATTTATATAATAGATTAACGGTATCAAATATGTATTACAAATCATTCAAAATGTACTTCGTTGAAGCAGGAACTAACACATCAAGATACAAAAGTTTTGGATTATGTGTTTGTTTAATTAATCGGGCGGCACTTTTTTCTGTATGCCCCATCTGAAATTACGGGGTTAAAACTCACTTTAGAAGTTGCATCATGTATTAAAGAATAATACAAAGAGTGTTTCTTTGTAGTGTGCGATTATTTAATTTAAACAATGGCCTCATAAGAGCAGGGTGTAAGAATTAACGTCTTTATATCATCGTCAATGTTATTTCAATATTGTTTAAAGCTGAGACCATTTAAAAACAGTACGTAAACAAGGATTGTATGTATCTGGGTATATATAAGGTTAACTGACTTTCATATGTATCAACGATGATCAGAATAAGAGCGTTGCCATTATACATGAACCAAATACCGCTAACTAACATTTTAATTGTACAAAGTATTACAATCTATCACAAAGTATTGCAATCTTTCACAAAGTATTGCAATAGTTCACAAAGAACCGCAATCTTTCACAAAGTATGGTTTAAAAATAAATTTATACAATTTGCATAATCTGGTATTTATGGTGTCAGCATGTCGCCGATTTGATTCGATTTGCACTAGGGAGCTCCCTGATCTGATAAGTGATTCAAGCACTTACACGTTGCCAAACAAAGGGACAATACAAAACAGTGTAGCTGCTTTTTGTAGTTTATTTTGTAGTGTGTACACCTTTATTATTTTACATCAATAATATGATAACACAATTTACTTGTCTTTGGCAAAACAGACATTTACACTGTGTCATTTAAAGTAAAGCGATGCACTTCAATTGAAATTCAGGGACGTTTTTTAAGAAGACGCATTGACGACAGGTACAACCAAAACTCCGCATGCACAGAGATATAACTGTTTCTGAAGATAGATATATATCAATCCTTTGCAACACGTGTGGATGATAAATTAAGAAATTAGTGTAATGGTGTCTGAGTTGAAGTCGTTAGCTTTTATTTTATGTCGTAGTTGAGTTTGTTAACAGATGGATTAAAACTGACTTTGATATATGTCAATGAAGTACAGACAAGAGCGTTTTCAGTCCTAGGTAAAAAAAAATACTGGCAACGAACATTTGGACTTTCCAAAGTATTGCAATATGTTACAAAGTATCCTGTAATAAATCAGTTTGATACAATTTTCATAATCTGGTATTTATGGTGTCAGCTGGTCGCGTGTTTGGTTTTGTTTGCACTTAGGAGCTCCCGGATCTGATTAACTATTCAAAAATTCAAAAAACGTTTCCCAACAAATGAACAATAAACAAGTATGAAGCTGCCTTGTATAGTTGCTTTTGTAGTCTGTATATTTTTATTATTTTCCATCCATTATATAATAACACAATTAACTTGTCTTTCGCAACATACGTTCACACTGAGTCATAACCGTTTAAGCGATGCACGTTAATTAGAATTCATGGACGGTTTTTTAAGAAGACGCATTGACTAGAGGTACCACCAACCTCCGAACAGAGATACAACTGGTCCTGAAAATACAATCCATGTCGCCTTTACGTGGGTATGATTGAGTCAAACATTAGTGTATACGATATGATTATGAAGTCTTTTTTTCACATTTGTGTAATTTACAAAATGATAAACGAAGATGAAAATAACACGGATTTGTATTATATAAAAAAATAAAAAAGAAGAAATATTTCTAGATCTGAAAAGATAGTTGTTATGTTATGATGAATGCAATGTCTAACGTATAACCCAAAGAAAAATCCGACCATTGTGTTATATATATATGACTTCAACAGTTGCCCAATATTAAGCCACATACCAATCGCTGAGAAACACACCTATTCGCATCTCGACAAATACAATTGCCATGGATTTGATACAAGTACAACAATAACATGCATAGGTAATCTATTGTTTGGAAACTTGATATGCCCCTTTAAGTATGCATGCGAAATATAAAAGCCGATGAACCCTTACGAGGTTACAAAATCTGTGCCTTGAACTTTGACAACACGGATAACGAAATCTATCGATTAGCGTTTCTGCTGTGTTTCTTAATAGTTGCTATTATAGGTAACTTGTTTGTTTGTTATGATGAAAGTAATAGGTAAAGTAGCAAAGGTTTAAGTTGTTGTGAAAAACTTGTAACCGCAGCAGCAGAAAGTATACTCAGTGGTAGTAGTAGTAGAAATGAAACAGTAGTAGTAGTAGAAAAGTAGTAGTAGTAGTAGCAGTAGAAGTAGAAGTAGAAGTAGTAGTAGTAGTAGTAGTAGTAGTAGTAGTAGTAGTAGTAGAAGTAGTAGTAGTAGTAGTAGTAGTTGTTGTAGTAGAAGTAGAAGTAGTACTTATAGTAGTAGTAATGGTAGTAGTAATAGTAGTAGTACTAATAGTAGTTGTTGTTGTTGTAGAAGGTAGAAGAAATGGTAGTTAAACAAATTGGAGTAGAAATGGTTGTTTTTTCCATGGTATTCACTTTTCTAGAATTAATTTCAAATTGTATTGCTTTTCTTCATAGCGTTCACAGGAAAGGAATGTCCGTCCGGAACTGTAGAGAATATTGTGACACGACAAAGCCATGCCCACCAAGGTACACCTGTATTCGAAGAAAATGTTGCCGAGATGTCAAATGCCCTTTTGGAGGCGAAGGTCCATCGTGCTCTCCGAGGAATCCCTGCAAACTTGGATACTATTGCAACAAAGGGACCTGCTGCAGGGAATATACGTGTCAATCATATGAACTCAGTATCAAATGTTCAGTTTAAAGGCCATGCCCATACGGGCCCGTTTGTCAGAGCGGGCAGTGTTGCCGTCAGCCCGTATGTCCACGTGGAAGCGCCAGTGATCGAGTCTGTTTGCCGCCTATCAGCACTGAGGGTATCTGTCCCACTGGCTATGAATGCCTGAACCGGATATGTTGCCAAACTATCGGTAATTTAATATCGTTTCATACTAATGCAATATTATGTCGTATGTCGGTACATAAATATTAAACTTTTAATTGTAAAAGTTCCTCTTTGCATTGTTTATCTTGAAAAATAAACGTGTATCCATTACATAGCGTTACAATACGCAATACTCTTATAGATCCTGCAAATTATAATGATGTATGCGTATTGGTTCTGTTTAGAACAGATTATTCTATCCCGGCATAGAAACGCATTTATGTTAACATTTTTCTTAATTAAATAGTCCTTTTTTTGTTTAAATTGTGCTTTTTTGAAGTTACTACATTTAAACAAAGCTTACATATTGTAACAATGCACTTGATACTCTAGTTTGATTGATAAACGAAATAAGCGTGATAAGGCTAAATTGTTGTATTCATGTGAACAGGCATGCTTTGTTTGTGTGAAATCACTAAATATGTTTTGTAACATGCCGTTTTTATCATGTTCATTTAAATAAATGTTATTTCAGTGAACGAGTGTCCCTTCGTAATCCAGGCAGTGATCAATTGCACCGATTCGGACCCCGATACTTGTAAAACCGATGCGGACTGTGGCAACGGGGAGCTTTGCTGTAGGCCAGAGTGCATCAGCTATTGCAAGGGTCCTGGATTTCCCGGATAAGATCGCTTGGAATATTTTGCTAATTCCACATTTTTAAAGACACGTGACTCGTATCCAAAACTCTCTTTTCAACAAAATCCTGGATGCTGAATTGAATTATTGAAATTACATTGAAATCCTGTATTTTGCATTTTTCAGTGGAAACAAAGCAGATTCGTTTTTGCGCTACCATCTAATTATATTAATATATACATAATTGCGAAGGAATGTAAGCAACTCCTTGTTGAGAAAACGAGTGTTGCATGATTTGTTTACACCATACGGGTACAACATAGTTAATTCCTCTAGCAAACATTTTCATGCATTCTCATTAACTTTTTCTCGAAATACAATATGTGACATTTACATATTTCGAGATGTTAATACATTTGGAAAAAATATATAATTAAGTGTATGCATAAAAACGCGCTTTCATCGTTTAAATGAAACGGTATATTATATGGCAGTGCATGAAATGTTCAGCTATTTAAAAAAAAATGAATTACTGCCTATTAGAAGATAGTTTGAATCGTCTAATTAACTTATCTTATAGCAGTGGAGATTTTATACCATACACAAATATAATGGTCTTACAAAACTATGGCATGTCATGACAAGCAAATGTAGCGAGTATTACAATAAAGCACAATAACATCTAAATATTCCAATCGCTGACAAACATTATGCGTTTCGTGTTTTGATATTTCGATAAGGCATTAAATATTTATGCCTCCATCCATTATTCTCAAGCATTGTTCATTACGCTACGAATGACAAATAATCCCTCCTCTCAACATCAAGATATGTTTTTAATCGCACACTAATGTTCTTTCAAATACAATTTTTGTTAATAATTATATAATATTCAAATGCATTTATTAAGAATTAAAGCGTTGATTTGTGCTCTTGGTTTGGTTGTGTTATATTTAAAATAAACTGGAATACTTACATAAAATACATATTTCTTTATTAATATTAAGGCCGTATTATGTTATTTAAAACAAACAAACACCACCAATCTTACTCATGTGATCGCATTGTTAGGCTGAATGCTTGCTGCGTGATAATTGAATCGTTCAACCACTGCCCAGTGGGAAATACAACGCTGCTGCAACGTTGTATTTAGGTTGCATTCAAACGTTGCAGTAAGGTTGTCACAATGGTGCATATGAAAGTTTGCCCGACGTCTTTTCCTAACGTTGTCACAATGTCTTTAACAAACATTTGCAACAATATCCTCAACATATGATATACAACGTCCTGCTCAGATAAGTCAATAAAAGACAAGAAAACTCGGGTTATGTAAAAAACACATGTATTTTGTTGAATGCTACCCGTAGTATTGCTTCAGCATATTTTTTTATATTAACAAATACTCTACACCTAAACATATCAAAGAATCCGACTTAAGTTTGAAGTTTTCATTAACCTGGTGCATTGTCCAAGCGGGCTTTCATCATAAAAACTAACATTTTTTTCAAACTTGGTAAATTAATTAAGCATTCAATACATGATACAAATCAAAATGAGCCGCGCCAAGCAGAAATGGGTCTTGTCGTTGAAATGACGTCAATGAAGATACGTGACGTCATCTTGACGTCAGTACTGATGCTAGTTATCAATTGCAAAAAAGGCATGTTTTATGGTCTTCTTTCAAAATAACACGGTATACACTTCAATTTAAAGTGCTTATGAAGTGTGTTAAACAGACAAAACAACCAGTCAAAATACTTAAATTGCCAGTCTTATTAAATTAATGTCTCTGTCCATATCATGGCATCTTAATTTATTCTGACATTTTAGACCGTGAATATATATATATAAGGCATTGCTTGTTTTTAATTAAAAAGAACTAAGAATGAAAAGTAATTGAAGAGAACATTTTTGTTAACTGAAAAGATTGAATAATTATGAAATTAGAAAACCGAAATTCTTTAAATAATACTGCAAACCCATTTCTGCTTGGTGTGGATCAAATTAAAAAATAACGGCATTTAATCAGATATTGTGAATGTGCACACTTTGAAAACAAGTAAACAGAGAGCATAATTTTTGATTCGCTTAACTTTTTGCACGCCTGTCATGTCGTCAATATAATAAAGTAGTCATGCAACTTGTCGAAAAATAAATTTGTAATGTTTTTCTTCCATATTATAAATCAAATAGAATAAAATTAAGTCACAGACTACTTTTGAAAGTTTTCTTTTTCATTTCAAATTAAGCCTCGTCTCTTTTCCGACCACCACCTCCCCTTCTGTCTGGTGCGTATTTCAGTACAGCTGATATGGCCGCATCAGCTTTGCTTCGGTATAGGCCATTGTCTGTATAATGGCATCTTAAGATAAAATTATATATGTCTTTATTACAACAGTGACTGGAATTAATTATGCACATATTATATATATATATTGTATTTAAGAACACTTAATTACTCCCCCATGTTTTAAAAGTTATTTCTAGAACCGTTCAGTAAGCAATGATGCAGTGTTAAACACTTGTCTCACATCTAGACCATTTGTTATGTACTTACATACTCATACACTTTAACAAACTAGAACTATCACTTAAGGTGGTTAAAAAATCCACCATAAGCCTCGATCGAAAAGGGGATACTTTGGTTGATGTAAGCTTAAGTGTCTAATAAACTTATTTACCAATTTATGGTCATTTTTGACCTTGGACCTCCAAGTGTGACCTCGATCGTTGAGATATTGACTCATTCTTTCACATGACTTACCGTCCTATAACGGTGAGCAAATGTACTCAGAGTCAAAGAGTTTTTAAAATCTCACAATAAATGACTACGTTATGGCCCATACAAGCTCATTTATGGTAATGTTTGAACTTTGACCTCCAAGTGTGACCTTGAACTTGGAGATATTGCCCATTCTTTTCATCACACACCGTCCAATGATTGTGAACAAATGTACAAAGGATTTTAATATCGCACAAAATAAAGGACAAAGGTTATGGTCTGTACAAACTTCGCGACAGACCAAGCAAGTGACTCCTATATAGCCCCCACCCCTCTACTTCGTGGTGGGGGTATAACAAGAAATGTCACTGTAAGATGACAATCATGGGTAAAAGTAGAAAATCTGAAAGATTTTAAAATTGTTATTTTAAAATTGTAAATAAAGTAAAAACTGGCTGAATTAAAATCCTGAACTTCAGGAAAAATCCTGAAAACTTTTACGCATGGACAATGCCTCCGAAGTGGCACTGCACATTGACCTATGATGGTTTCTTAAGCAATTCAAGTATCCGCATATTCTTCATGATAACCTCGAATGACTTGGAAAATTTCAGAGCTCCAAGGGTCTTTTTGCCTGTTCTTCCCTTTATACTGTATCCAGCCATCACCTCGTACGTAAAAGACCAGTCATCATTCTGGTTCCGGGAAAAGATTCATTAGGATGAATGAATGTTTTATTGGAAAATGATTGCATTCGAAATGATATCGTTAACCATTCGGAGAAATTTTGCATTAAACACAGTACAAGCTTCTATTATCGACAAACATAACCTGTTTTTAGTAGTCATCACTTTCATAATAATCCGGCTGATATCGTGACAAATCCTGTAAGAGTGCCGAAAGGCCTTTTGTTAAGATCAATCCAATTACGCAACTTAATCAGCCGCTACATTTTCAGGATACATTTTATCGCTCGAGCGCACGTATATGTGATGGAAAGTGCATCCACGATGCGACAACAAAGTACACATGCATAGTGGCGAGATACATCACGAAGTTATATGACATAATCCCAAAACGCTAACTTATTTGTAATTTCAAAAAGTTATGTCATTGTTAGTTTCCTTTGTTTAGGATATTAAACATGAAAGTAAAATTCACGCTCTTAAAAAAATGCAACACATTATAAGCTTTCGTTTGATTAAGTTGAATAATTAAGCTCTGATTACTAGCTTAAAAATATAATCCATTACAGGTTTTTGTTGCAGACAGGCTTCCTCAGAGAGATCTTTTATGTTTTATTCGAACGCTTTGTACTTGCATGTTTAAGACAAACAACATCTACTTTAACAAAATCCAATATTTAGATATATTAAATGCGTAAACAGGCGGTGTGTTTTTCTTACCTTTGATTTATTAACTTATCATTATTCAAGATAATTAATCAGAAGCGTAAACATGATTCACTACACGGACGTGACTAAGTATTCAAGATGTATTATATATTTTTTTTTTAAATATACCATTTGCAAATGATGAATGCACGTAACTCCATAATAGATGTATATGTAAATGAAAAGTAGATACAAACAACTTTTTACCGCGTCGATGAAACGTATTGTGTTAATAGCTATAATGCATTTCCAACAGATAATATTGAAGTATAATATTATTTATCCTAAAGAGCATACACGGACAACTTAAGTTTCAATTTAATTGTTGACAAAGTACGTCGAATTGCATATGATTTTATCGCAAACAACAAACACTAACTTATGGTACAGGTTTTGGTGGGCATTTTAAAAGTAATAATTGTCAACATGCTAATGGACCAACATTTATATTATAAGCGGTGTATTAAAATAAAGCCACTTAAAAATAATGTTTTAATTATTAGTTTGAATGTCAAATGCCTTTACATGTCTTTACAGTTTTAATAGTATTCGTTATGTTATCGTAAGATAGAAAAGACTAGCGGTTGTTTTTGAAAATGTATTTTATGATCCGGTTTTTGAAGTTGCATTATTCATTTACATTAACATAACAGCTGTCGACCTTATTTGAATATTTCTGTTATAATTCAATTTACTGAAAGTTCTTAATCAATCAAATATGTTTAATAAAGGCGATGTCATAATATCCATCAACGTCTAATCTCCATGACCATTGTCTGATGTGCGACATAAATGAGATAAACACACTTGTACTTACCTTCTATGAATGGAAATAATTAAAGTGATATCAAAAAAGAAATAAGAATCAGTAAGCCGTGAACGAAAGTGGTACCTGATCAGTAAATTGTNTAGTAGAAGTAGAAGTAGTACTTATAGTAGTAGTAATGGTAGTAGTAATAGTAGTAGTATTAATAGTAGTTGTTGTTGTTGTAGAAGGTAGAAGAAATGGTAGTTAAACAAATTGGAGTAGAAATGGTTGTTTTTTCCATGGTATTCACTTTTCTAGAATTAATTTCAAATTGTATTGCTTTTCTTCATAGCGTTCACAGGAAAGGAATGTCCGTCCGGAACTGTGGGAGAATATTGTGACACGACAAAGCCATGCCCACCAAGGTACACCTGTATTCGAAGAAAATGTTGCCGAGATGTCAAATGCCCTTTTGGAGGCGAAGGTCCATCTCGCTCTTCGAGAAATCCCTGAAAACTTGGGTACTATTGCAACAAAGGGACCTGCTGCTGGGAATATTCCTGTAGACAATATGAACTCAGTATCAAATGTTCAGTTAACAAGTCATGCCCATACGGGTCCGTTTGTCAAAGCGGGCAGTGTTGTCGTCAGCCCGTTTGCCCACGTGGAATGGCCAGTGATCGAGTCTGTTTGCTGCCTAACAGTACTGAGGGTATCTGTCCCACTGGCTATGAATGCCTGAACCGGATATGTTGCCAAATTATCGGTAATGTAATATCGTTTCAGACTAATGCAACATTAGGTTGAATATCGGTAGATTAATCTAAATTGCGTTATTCTACGAAATAATCTTGTAGAGCCTGAAAATTCTAATGATACAGAATTGGTTTTGTTCACAACGGTCCCTTCTTTACAGGCAAAGAAACCCATTTGTGTTAACCATTTCTTAATTAAATTATCATATATGAATTTAAGAAATAATACTTGTTTGAAGTTACTACATTTAAACAAAGTTTTCATATTATAACAATGGACATTATAATCTAGTTTGATTGATAAACGAAATAGTCTTGATAATGCTAAGTTGTTATATTCATGTGAAACCCTCAAGCTTCTTTTGTGTGAAAATAACCAAATTTGTTTCGTAACATGCCGTTTTTATCTAGTTTATTTATGAATAAAATTTCATTACAGTGAACGAGTGTCCCAACTTACCCCTGGTGGTGGCAAATTGCACAAACACACTCAATTCTTGTAAAACGGACGCGGACTGTGGCAACGGGGAGCTTTGCTGTACTGATCAGTGCAACAGATATTGTAAGGGTCATGGATTTTCCGGATAAGATGATCGATTGGAACACGTTGCGTATTCCACATGTTTAAAGACGGCCGAGAAAATTGTGCCAAAATGCCAAAAAGCATCAAAAATACGAAACCTAATCATGTATATAACGGAATCCTCAAGACTATTATTAACCTGTGACGTATGCACGCTTTGGGTCACGTGAGCGCCACTTCCGCGCTTTTCAAAACAAAGAATAACTGCTAAATAACACCAGCAATGGTCACGTGGTTTTACATGTGACCCACGCGTGTTCAAATTTAGATCATTTCTGTCCATGGACAGAAATTGGAAAGCCCTGTCTTTGTACAGAATTTGGGCATTTCTTGACCGATTTTGACCAAATTTTGGCACATCTGATATAAATACCATCACATTTTGACTAATTATCACTTATATGCGACACATCAAAAAATGGGAAAATATACCAACATCAACTCAGCCGGCTTTAAAGACACGAGGCTCGTATCCAAAACTCTCTGCTTTCAAAAAAAATGCTTACCTTCTTTGTATTCCGTTGTAGATGTTGTATTGAATTATTACGAATTATACTGTATTGTGTACTATTCAGTGAAAACTGAAATAGTTTTTTGTACTACCATCTTATAACATTTTCAAATGGAATAAATTAAAACATTTCGAATGTTACAAACTCTTGTTGACAAAACGTGTGTTGTGTGCTTTGTTGACAAACTAATGGTACAACATTATAGTTAATTCCTCTAGTAAGCATTCTTATACATTATCATTTAACTTCTTTTACAAATCACAATCTGTGCTATTTACATAATTCGAGATGTCAATACATTAGGCAAATTAACATAAAATTAAGGGTATGCCTTACACGCGCTTTCATTGTTTTAAGGAGACAATTTATGGCAATGCATAAAATGTTAAGCTATTTAAAAATGTCATTACTTCCCTTCGGAAGATAATGTGCATTGTAAATTGACCAATTTTGTAAAGTTGAAAGTATATACCATACAGAAATCAAATGATCTAACAATACTATGGTATGTCATGACAAGCAAATTTAACGAGTTTCACAAGAAAGCAATATAACGTCTATATATTATAATCGCTGATCTGGATTATACGATTCGTGTTTTGATATTTCGATAAGGCATACTATTTATGGTCAAGTTCATTATTCGCATGCATGGTTCGTTACGCTACGATTGAAATGTAATCGCTCCTCTCAACATTAAGATATGTTTTATCGCACATAACTGTTCTTTTAAATAAAGGTTTGTTAATAATATATACTATTCAAATGCATGTATCCAGAATCTGAACGTATTTTTATACTCTTGATTTGGTTGTGTTCTATTTGAAATGAAACTGAAATAACTGAATATTTAAATAAAATATTTATTTCTGTATTAATATGAAGGTCATATTATATTATTTAAAAAAAAATATTATGTATGTGATAGCATCGTTGACTTAATGTTTGCTGCTTGATAATTGAATTGTTCATCACACTGTTGCGCCAGCTATTACACATTTTCGATGACTGTATTGTTTAAAAGGAATCATAAGTGCTTGAAAGTCATATCAATAATTAACACAAATGATTGTGCTGCTTGGTCGAGTATTTAAAGGCATATAACTTGACATAACGTGTGCATCCCTGATTAAGCTCATTCGATCAGGCATCGATGACAATGTGCTGTCCCGTGTTGGATCTTTGTATAATCAGATTAAATTGGGTGTCAAATATGTGAATAATATGTTCGATACATTTTTTTAATCCGACGTCGGTTTATTACATGATGAGATATATCCGCCAATTATGTTTTTATCATTCTTAAATGACATTGAGTTGCACTTACAGGCTGATATAAATGAGGACATTGCTATTGATCGATTATCAATTAATCTTATATTATTTACCGACGACGCAGTAATACTCTCAGAATCCGTTGAGGGCTTAGAATCATTGATGAGCAATTTGTTAGAGTATTGCACAAAGTGGAACATAACGGTCAATGTCGACACAACCACAATTGTTATTTTTCATATAGGCAGATTAAAGAATAGATAAAGTAGTTTGTATAACAATAATCCAATTGACATGTTAAACCTTTTTAATTATTTATAAATAGTTATGTCAAGCAGCGATGCAATTATACAAGCCATCAATACTTTATCAACCAAAGCACTTAGGGCGATGCACGCATTATTTACTGTAACAGTTACGAAATCTTTGAATGTACCTGTTAAAAAGTGTTTAATATGTTTGATGCCTATGTTGCCGCGATTCTAAATTATGGTAGCGAGAAGCGAGGTGTGGGGATTTACTAAAGCTTTACATATTGAGCGAATCCAAATCAAATACTGTAAATTGCTTTTACACGTAAAAGCTTCTACACATTCAAATGCTTTGTATGCCGAAGTAGGTAGAAACCCGATGTATATATGTCGATAGTTACGAGTAGTAAAATAGTTCTTAAATGTATTTTAAGCAATATTATTCGTAGACAATTTAAAGCAGCATGTGATAACCCTCACTCCAACGTTTGGAAACTTTTGCAAGAATCATGTTTTAGTGACGTGTGGTTATATCCAGAATCTGTTAATGTTAACAGCTGTATTGTATTGTTTCGCAATAGATTACTGGATTTGTTTATTTCAAAATATCGAAGTGATGTAATTGACTCTTCATCACTATATTTTATCATGAATTTTTGAAAGATCCATTTTTTTGGCACTACTTTTGCTTCTCAAATACAATGGTTTTTGTTCGGAAGCGCTTATAAAATGAATTAAGTGCAAATTCTTTATCATGCGACGAATATTTTTGTCCACTACAGTAACAAGTGGATAGGTGTTTAGTAATTGAGTGCTTGTCTTGCTTTTTTATAATTTTGCTGGATTCACAGCACATATTGTGATGCATTGAATAAGGCTTATGATGAAATTGAAATACAGTTGTAGTACTTACAGGAAGATGTGTCAATTACGTACAATACTGTCAATTATGGTTTAATTTGGTATTTAAAAAAGACTTATGGATACAGATCATTCCGATGCACATTGAGTACATGTACTACTTTCCTTAATACGTCTCATTCGCAATTTAGAATCACTTTTTTCATCAAGCAATGTTTAGCATCAATTTCTTCAAAACGTATGGTTTGCTTATCGATCAAACGGTTATCAGAAACACTCGTAACGCGTTTGTGTTTTCTAATCCAAATATAAAGATGATTAAACTGTCAAACAAGTAATACAACACACCTCATGCGTAATATATAACAGGCAAATTGGCATTTATAAGCTTGCTTAATGAACAGTGTATGATTAAATTCAATTGTATTGTGTACATGACAATTAAATAGTTTGTGTTTCTTTTTCGTAATTCGTATTTAACATAAACTCATGATTTCAACTTACAATAGGATTGTCGTCGTAAGTATTATCTCAGTGAAGTCATCACAGTTGTAAATTTAAATTGGTAATGTAACATTTGAAGAAGGTTTGGGGAAGATGTTTAAAAGAAAACGATGAATACGTGTACATAAAGCGATCAGTAGTGCGTATGAAAAATATGTATGCTGAACGCATTGTTTAAATATTTCAATCTTGAAATACAGAGCATATCATGTCGGACCAATACCTTAATACATCTTAAATATTTTCTGTTTCTGATGAATGTGTAATTTTGGTTTGTAATTTGTACAAGTGAATTGCAAGCTAGCGCGAATTCGAATTCTCTGTCTTTTATGTTCTGCGATTTCTATTGACTACCAAAAATAATTGTATCGAATATCAGTGTCTTAAATTTCAGTAGCTGTTTACAACTACTTGTTGTCAAACTGCTTTGAACACAGCCAAACGATATTACCTACACAATATAATCAAGCTAATAAATAACATGCATGCTTAATGTATGATCATCTTTTATCGATGTTTTATTAAGAGAACAACACGATGGGCTTTTGATGACCAAAATGTCTAAATATGGTGAATGTCCACTGACATTAAGAAACTAAATAGTATTGTTAGCGACATTTTTCTATTGCAATCGCTTTTGATGTTATGGTGTTTCGATGTTTGGTACAAGAAATGAAACTTTTTAAAAGTCAGCCACATAAGTATCTTTGTAATAAATTCCCCCTCTCACTGAATCCTTGAAACAATGGGAAGAATATATACTGTGCGCTATACTCTTGTTATACGCAATCTATAAACTATGGTAAGCTTCTATGTAAATTAATTTTAATTCTAAAAAAATTCTTTACTGTATATGATTTTCAAATTTCATATCACTTTATGCAAGGGCGAGACTTTAATAGGCATTAGGATTGGAGTGTTCGTCGTGCACATCATTTATGGACGATTCAGCCGGGATAAATTATTTGACGTGATACATGTATACTATGATGGCGATAGTATTACCCGATAGTACAAGGCGGTTACACGGTATCTAAATTCATAATACAGATACCGATTCAAAAATGTATTTTGAACAAATGTTACACGCAATACATTGTATTTCCAAACTTCAAGTAGTTAATGTGCAAGTGAGTAAGTGGTAAGATTTTCCACGCAACATATTGCAGATTTCGGAGACCGCATTAAAACCATCTTGTTCAATATAGAACCGATCCATAAAGTTTGGCACAGAGCCAGAAAATTAACAAATGTATAAAAATATGTAAATGATGCCGATCAGATTACAGTTAATACTCTCTGATATTTGTCTATAATACAAGTTTTGTTTTAAACTAAAGCTGGTCTTTTGTATAAAAGAGCATAACCATTTTGAATCGTTTTGACAAAAGACCATTGTACGAACAAGTGTGCGGAATTGTTTAATTAGGGGGAAATGACTTATGATGTACTTCTATTTTACCTTTGACGGCCATAGTGTGCAGTGAAGCGGAACATGTAGAGGACACTCAAAGGAACATATGTGCACATTTTCAGATATTTAAAAACTTACACACATTTCATGAATATAATTTGTATACAATTCTTTTCAAGTCTTGTCATACGGTTTTGACGTAATAGTGTTAAGGCATATTTCTATTTATAGCTATGAAGGAAATATTTTGTTGTGCTGTGAAGCGGAACCATATTGACGTGTTTGGTAAAAGACCCTTTTAGGGTCATTTGAGTGCATTTCAAATAATATGGCCTATAACTTAAGAACATTTGTCAAGTATACTAAACTTTAACGCAAATTGTATTTGCTAAATCGACCGTTTTGTGCAATAGAGTGGAACTTTTGAATAAACGCACCTACACCTAGCACGAGTGTGCGCTTAGTATTTTTCAAAATGTTATCCTGTGGTAGGACAACAATGGTGTTAAGGCGTTTTTCTATTTTTAGCTATGACGAAAATTAGGTGCAGCGGAGCGGAATCATATGAAAATATTTAGCACAGGACGCTCTAAGAAATATGTGTGAAAACGCTCATGAAGATTGCCTAAGAATTTTAGAACAAAATGACAGGAAAATCACAACTTAAGTACAACTTTAAACGATTCAGAATATGTGCGTTCGACTGCTTTATTAAGTCAAGCTCATGATGAGGGGATGTTTCGGGAAAAGCTTAATTATAAGGTGAACCTGGGAACAAAATGTATTGGTTGACATTACAGGAAGACTACGTCATTTGTTTTTATTTTAATTTAGGGTTAATACCAGGCTCCATGCAAAGTGTCAGCTTCGATGGCCAAAACATATTCTATTTAAGAGCAATGACTTTCTGGCAATAGTATTATTCGTTTTAGATCGTGTGCAAATGACGTAGTGCTCGCCACGTGAATGTTGCATTTGAAGTATTACAAATTGTTTTTGTTTTATTTTATATAACGATGACCAGGTTGGGAGTTGTATCATATTTACAAAGCTACGAACTTATCATTTCATAGCATGCTGTAAACTTCTTTTGTCGCGCTTGCGAACCAATGGTTGTCCTATACAAAAATGTGTTGAAAGTGTAAAGGATTTAAACGTTCACTGACTGAATTTCTCATATATTAATTTTAGTTTCGTCATGCAAAAAGGTCTGTCTGAAACTAATCAATCACATGTCCAATTAAACAAATAAGATGTATTTGTATTTTCAGGCAACATGTCTGCAAACCGTGTTCAAGCTTAAAATGCCTTTTACGTACATCAATATTCACTTCTTACCATACTTCATATCCGTTTACGTTCTTATGATTTGCACGATTACGATTTATATTCAAACTGTCTGAGCTCGACCTTCGTTCATATTTATTTGCATTGCCAGGTCGGTCGAACGAATACAGTACATGTATTAATAAAGGTCACAGGCATAAATATATGCTATACCTAATTATGTCAAACATGCATGTACTAAGTTTATCTTAGTTGAAATATATGGAAAATAATACACTGCCTTAAATGCTTTGGTCTTTTTGTCTACATTTGTGTGTTTGTATGATACTAACAATATGACCCTGACAGAATCAAATGGAAGAGGTTTATGTCGAACCAGGTAATTTATATGCTTCAAAGTTTAACACCCGAATTATGTATAACAGTTCAAAGTATATAAATATTAAGCTGTGCTTTACACATATATGTGCCTCCTTTCTACCAAACACATTTGCATTCATGCGATAGGATATCTTTAATATTTCTTCAATGACGACGAAATACTTATTCGCTTTCTTTCGTTGAAAACATCTAGCTCTGTCAAATGCTCTCAAACCGATTCAATACTCCCAATGCTGTACATTTAACCTTCCAAAGCGGTTATTGCAGTTTTATTAAATGTATGTTAATAGTTGGTGTCCTGTTATAAAGAATTGGTTAAGCACAAGAACATCTCTCCATATAGAGTTGCTGGAGTTTCATTGTTAGCTTAACGAAATCAACTAGCAGATAAATTATTGAACACCGAGAGTTAACATAATCCGAATATAGATCCGTCCGAAAAAAGATTTATGTATATAAGGCTCTAGCATTTTGACCGACACGTTCTTCCAATAATTGTAATATTTCCATGTTCAAAATGCTACGTGTATAATAATACGTAAATATATAAAACGATGCTTACATTTAATGATAACATTCATGAAATTGAAAAATTACGACAGCCATTTGTAACGCAGTCACGCGAGACAAATGGCATATATAATTGGACAGATCAGACATAGCTTGCTTTTATTTTCATGTGTTCATCACTGCACGTGGCATAAATCTGATTTTTTATTGAACTTCTTTATATTTAAATGCAATATTACAGGTTCTTTGTTCAAAATAAAAAGCGCATGTTGAGACATTTCCATCGGTTTAAGTATCTACAAAATGAGTCTTGTTAACAACGCAAAATAACTTTAATGCGACTATTGACAAGACTACGAAATTGGTCCCAAGTAGCAAATGAGAAAATATAAATTATCTATCATTTAGAATCCCATATATTTCATGAGTTAGTGTAAAAAGAACTTGTTTATGAATGTTATGCAATACTTAAATATGCTGTAATTTACATAATACTTTTACGACAAAGCGGTGTTAATTAAAAAATGTTTTCAAATAATTCGCAAGCTTAGGAATAGAGTAGTGTACGTACATATAATGCATACAGATTGTGATTAGGCTTTCAATACAATTATAATTCGAAACAATTGAAGTACACTGTCTAGAAAAAGAAACAATATGCTTTTTTTTAAATTAGCAAGTCAGATCAATTTTTAAGACAAATTTGTTCCATTGCAATAATTATTTTGTTTTAAATGTTAACTTAATTCATTGAAAAATAATGCCGAAAACAAAAGTCATTCAATCAATTATTTCCAACAAGCTTCTTATTGATTTACGCTTTAGATGTCTGCTAATCTGCACATCACAATAGTGCAATATAAACAATTGAATGTCACTCCAAAGTATTCGTGCGTACATGATGAATGGATAATTTGTATTGCCAACGTAAACATAATGAGTATTGATTTGTACGGAAACTGTATCAAACTACTTTACACGCATGTTAATAGCTTGCCTTTTTAGACAAATCAAACTTTGTTTGGTTGGATGCTCCACCCAACGTGGTATCTTCCTACATTACTTTATTCTACCGCTAAATAACAAAATGCTTGACCTTCTTAAAAATTATGTGTAATATCGTACACTCGGGTAACAGTATATACTATTAGGGTTATGAGCATCGTGTCCTACTATTGCACTCAATGATAAATCTGATTCGACCAATCAGTTCGGTCGCGTTACATAAAACTGTTTACGTCAAGGATGACTTGATATATTATCGTAATGAAACTGCAGTAAATGTCGTTTCTTATTTGGAAAATGTACAACGTTCATTAAGAGAGCACGACACATTAAGGGCATTCCCCTGAAGAGCTAAAACATTTTGCGTCTAATTTCATTTTCATGTCCACGACACGCAAAGTTAATGCCGCTGGGGAGTGTAAAATTTCATTCCGAATATATAATGTTTATTTTATTGTCGTATTCCAAAGGCTTCGTTTACTATAGTTATCTTTATTCACATTATTCGAATACACTTCGACGTCATGTTTATTTGCCAAGAAATGTATTTCACATAGATACATTAACCGATCATGTATGTGTTTTATATATGTATTGTATTAAAAAGTGAGCATGCAATGCATGCTGTAAATGTTTTATAGCATTTTAGTTTTTCATTACACATGTATGCCTTTTTAAGGCCTCTTGTTAAACAATAATTGCATTAATGATGTTAAATGGCTGTTCACGATTGAGCATAGGTGTATATTTATTTTTTTAGTATTGCTCTAACTGTTACGTGTTATCTTACTTGTTATATTCTGATAAGAAAGTAATGTCTTATTGACATTGGTCAAATAAGATGGAACTACAGATGACGATGCATTTATCGGCTTAAAAATGGCTTGCTAAAATATATAGAAATTCTTACATACAATTAGATAGGTGAGCATATGCGTTATATATACTTTGAACATCTGTGTCTCGCATTAGCGAGATGATGAGCACGACAGCGGCTTTTACTATACTTCATTTCGTTTTAACATTGAAATATCTATCTAATGCTTTATTTGATACGTTATACCGTGAACGAAAGTAAACCCTGATCAGGCTGTAAATGTTATATAAGTAAAACGAAAATGTTAGCGCATATGCCGTTGAGTCTCGAGTTTAAAATCATAAGCCTGTGTTCGACTGATCAGGTATTTAGATCATATATGGTTACTAATGCAGATAATTACTAAGTTTTAAGACAATTTAAGAAAAATTTAGCCATATCCCTTCGAGAGTGAATCACATTTTGGTGCCGATCAAATTATTTGTATTCGGTATATCCCAACAATTTCATATGTCTTTATAATTGATTTGAACGAAAACAACAAAACGGTAAAAACCTACTGGCGTCATTAAAATTAACAAAATGACATCATTATACTGCTCCTGACAACTATATCTACATAATTCTGAAATATAGCTTAATTTAGAGCATGTTGTTTACTTTAACAATTTATGCTCTTGATGGACAAAAATCCTTTAACCTAAAGATGTATGTCAACAGAGGCGAATTTGTATTCTATAAACATATACTGATCTTTTAAGCATTGCTTGATTTCATTACACGTGCATGCTTTGTTTTTAATGAATTCGTCTGTAACAATAATTGTATAACCTTTGGTTAATATTGCGCAATATTTTGTTGTAAAATAATAAGTTATTTTGAACCCTGAGAGTCCACATATTATTATTTAGCAAATCAAATAATGTTATATATATATATATATATATATATATATATATATATTATGTTATTACCGAGTGATTTGCGTGCAGTATACATCCGTTATATCCGCGGAATTGAGATATATAAGATAATTCAGAACATCGTAAATGTTCAAACTGATTATTCTAAAACTGGATAAACCATTAAGTGAAATTAAAAAAAATGTCGGTAATACCATCGTCAGATGTATTTGAGACCGATAAGATACAAAGCTGATCATCGCTTGTTTATTCCGCACACACAGAATTTTATTTGACAACAAAGCGATAAGATAAGTGTGACGAGGGTTAATAAATGCGGCGTTTCATGTAATAGTTGACCAACTCATATTTAAACAAGTATGTTTTGTTTGGTCTAAGTTTCTTTTCATCCAATGTGTGATGTATGTTAAAATCAAATTGCCATACTTCGTGGTATGCCATATTTCACTTTGTATGTAATTCAATGAGTGTCGATGTGAGAAGGGTCCTCGAATTGCTAGGTTGTCGGTAGAAAAATGAATTGAACCGCAGTTTGAAAATAAAGAACTCCAGCAGTAGATCTCTTCAACGTTGACCTGCTACTTGTGAACACCGTAAATAACACCATTGAATTGTGTTCTATAATTGTGCACGCGTTAAACGAAATAAATGACCACAGATAAGTGTGTGCCTTATTTTACCAGACTTAAGTACGAATATTGTATACATCATAGTATCCATTTCATATATGCATGCATAAAGGTTAGTGGCAGGTTAGTATTGGCTATCTACAGAATAAATTATACTTTGATAATAGTATAACTTAAACCCACGTTACGATTTATTATCTTTTTATAACATTGCAACTTGTATGTATAACTTTCAATTTGCATGGAAATGATAACATCCAAATTAAAATAATTCATCTTTATTTTCAGAAAACTCGAATCTTGCATCAAGGCATCCAATGTATATGTTGTTTGTTTTATATACAAAAAAACGACAACTGTTGTATTCAAGCTATGCCCTCCATAGTTCTGGAGTAATAGCGGCATATTTTAGCGTCAATTGATACATATTTTTAAAGACTTCTAAGGTGAGGACAATACTAAGTAACGCGGTCAAACATCGTCATTACTGGTTTTTAACATGCAATCTGGATATAAAAATGCTCTTACGCTTTAATAATTATAGACATTTTCACGATATAGTGTACATTTATAGATGTCATACGTATGTCTATATAACTATGTGGAAAACAAACAACCTTTACGAGCGCAAATCTAAATTAAATTCTTAACTTCCTTAATTTCCGGAATACTAACTACATACTTTTGATCAAAAACCATACATTTCAAAAGAATGCTTCGCAAACAATTATAATTGTCAGTTAATATGTGCTCACAGAACATTATTATGTGTTGACTTATTCATACTTTAAATGTAAATAAATATTTGAATAACTATGCAAAGTAAGGCCTCTTAATATAAATATAGATTTCCCCAAACCCGAAGCAGCTGGTCTTGCATTTATGAAGCTCTAGACTAGGAATCAGTATTAACATAAATATACATCGTTGCAGTTCTGTCAATACATCGTGTTGGAGCTAAAAACCAAATATGTATTTGATGTCGTTCTTTTTTATGACTGCCATGTATTCTGCGCAATGCAACGATAACAAGAAGACTTACGCGTGTTCTTACAGATTGTGTCTTATTCCCTATAACCGGTATTTGCTGATTATTAAGAACCTGCACATATATGATTGGGCAATCCAATTTGATAAATTGTTGTTAACCTATCGGAAGTAGAACAACACACATATACTCTTCTTAATTGGTGATCTTGCAAAGTAAACAAAGTAAAGCATTTAAATAATAATCTGTTATCATTTAAATTTCTTTGTTGCTGCTTTTTTATTTTTATTATAACTCCGAAAACTATTTTCACAAATCAATGGCTTGGTGCGCAACATCATTTTGTATAAGCCTCCATTTACACCACGCAGTTAATGTCTATACATTACGTATTTTACATATAAATGTTCTGAAATATCACGCGATAACCAAGTGTCAGATAAGAGCACAACAAATCAAGGTGAAACTTCTAAGTATGTGTGGACAAATAAGGCCATCAAAAGTAACTGTTTCGTTTCACTGCTGCTCTGGGAATGTATATATATTAAATAGCAAAAACAAATACACCATCTTAATTGCACACTTCTAATAGAAAGAGCCGATATAGCTACATACGTCAAATCTAGTGCACTGTTTTCATCACGGCTGTTAGTTTCACCCAACGTCTACAAAGTAATTGATCGATGAAATATATAATCAACTGGATTCGTGATTATGATATAAATTGCACTAGCACGTTCTAAAACTATTCTGGTGAAAAACGAGACCCCGGAAGACGATGCATGATCGCATTGCAGTGATGATAATCAAAACTAATATACGTGGGTGTAATTTCATACCTATGGTATTGATTTGAAGATTTTGATGTTTGCTGGCCGTGTTATAAATGTTAGATATTTCACCTTATGTGTAATGCTACTATTGCCTTGTTTCACCGTTGTCAGTTTACATTCAAATCGTCATAAGCGGAGATATTATGCTAAACGAATTACTTATATTTTAAGATACGCGTTGTAAAATGTTGTATACAGTAGTGTATGTATTGTAGTATTTTTAACTGGACAGTTTTATAACTGGATGTCGTTCCAACGAGCTGGTTCAAGCTTTAGCCAGGCTTATGTAAAATAAATAGTACCAAATTGCATATCATATGAACTTAATGAAAACAGTATAAGCCAACTGAACACAATTGAACATTAACAACATGTGCGTAAACATCTAGTAACGTTGCATGTTGTGCGAACACACATGACCAGGATGACACACTGTAATCGAATGAACACAGTCTCCGATTAATGCATGTTAAATGTTAATCGAAATGAAGCTCAGATGCGGATCTGTTGTTAAACATAGTTGCTGGTTGTGTCGTTTAAAGGGTTCGTGCACATATATTTAGATGCCTGAGATTTTGCTTGCCAAGCCACATGCTGTTGTGTGCGTTTGTATTATGTTTTATTTTAAAATACTGTTTTTCGGTAGTAATTGTATACATGGATGTAACCTACTGGAACATGTGTATAGTAGATTTCGAGAACGGTAGTGTTAACTTCAGCGCAAGCAATTAGAAAATATATCAATTAAAGTACATAGACTATGCATTCACATTATTGGCTCTTTGAGTACTTTTTGAAGTTTTTTGTTTATGCATTGAAGGTTTCCCCTGTGTGTTGAAACTCTGTTCCCGATGCCGACATTATGTTGTGCAGGTAGCGTTGGCACCGAAAGGCTAAGCTTCTAAGAAGTCCCCTAAATGAACTAGGTCAGCACAGAGGGGTTTTGTCAGAGAAAGAAAGAATATGACCACCTGAATGATAACCTCAATTGTATGGATAGGTTTAGCATCGCCCTCTTTAGAAAAAAAACCTACGGAATGCGTTGCCATCAGTCAATGTCATCTCGGC
This sequence comes from Dreissena rostriformis, assembly GCA_007657795.1. Classification (NCBI taxonomy): domain Eukaryota; kingdom Metazoa; phylum Mollusca; class Bivalvia; order Myida; family Dreissenidae; genus Dreissena; species Dreissena rostriformis. The sequence continues at coordinate 33,728 of VMBQ01004229.1, read as the reverse complement.
AGTGTTTTGTTCAATGTTTCTATCCTTAAATTATTTTTTTTCCATTTTAAGTGGTTAGTGTGTTTTGGAATATTCGTTAGAAAGTGTGACAGGAATGTTAATTTTCATTAGTGTTTTACTTTATTATTAGTATGTCAAAATCCAACTGATCAACGTATATATTGCACTTAAGTTAAAGTTGAGGTCAAAAACGTATTTCCTGTCTATAGAAAGAAAGCATGATCTAAAAAATAAGCATGTACTATATGTAAAAAGCTTAAGTTTACACGATGGTCTGCTTAACGATCGCTTCGATTCAAATAATATGATAAAACAAAAATAGTGCAGGTTAGTAGACTCTTATATAAGTGAATACGTATAAACACGCAATATCACTCAAAATCGACTATAACGTTATTGTTTGCGGTAAAAACGAAACCGATTTAACCAAACAAATAATTTGATAGCAAGATGTAGTCTATTTTAGACGATACTCTTCAAAAAACAGCAAATAAGGTTATTCACATGACGTCATGATTAACACGTCAAACGTGATACAAATTATGTTGTCCTGCTAAAAATTTACCGTCGTAGCGATTTCATTATAGTATTTCTTTAAAAATGTGGGCATGGAGGTGTTCTAAACATAAATACATGTTACGGTCCTATAGTTTAGTATTACATCAGCCTCGGCTCGAATCTAAAATGACAAGGAATGCGGAAAGCCTCGCCGTTATCTTGTTGAATTAGGCAACACATGCTGTTGTATTAACAAAACCCAGATATAAAGGAATTATGCACGGATTAATTACATGCATGGATTATTCACATCCATCTCGAAGCTTATGATGCAGCTGGTGTTTTATAGGGCATTAAGTAACACATATTTAGCTCCGTTTTAAGCCAGGATTTCCTAAATATCTAACCACGCAATCAGACAAAAAGCAATGGCATGATAAAATGATGGCAATCTTGATTTGATTTTATTTTTCTCGTTTTCATGTGGGTTGTTTTTTCTTGATTTGATTATTCATGTTGACTACAAAATGCAAACACTATTTTAATCCATTTAGTGCAATTGTTGTCTGTATTAGATCATTAATAAAGTCAACATTTTTTTGTCATCATGACGGCAAACGTATACGCTTCATCATGGGCGTCAGTGAAAATATGCATTATATATTCTCCAGAGGACGATTTTTAAACGATGCCCTATTGTTACACACTATGAGTAACTTAATGTTGTGAAAGCGGATACGGATAACATTATATTATTCACCTGTTTTGTACTTAATTTCCGTAGCATGACTATATTTTAACATAGCTATTTATACTGACGAGTAGCGAATGTGTTATACAATATAGGCAAAATGCCAGTTGTATTTAATACAAGATTAGCATGCCACTTTTGAAATATCGTTATTTCATGTGATATATTCTGTAACTACGGAACGCTAAACTTGTAACAGCGCTTCAATAAACTTAAGATCAGAATAAAACGTCTCGGGACATAAGTAATATACCGTAAATCTATGAGACATCTGATATTTGTGCAGACTTAACGTTTACATTTATTCAAGTTATCGATTGTGTCTGAATGTATTTATATTCCAGTCCGTTTTTCAAACCGTAGAGCACACAAGTTCGTCGTCTAGAAAAGATAAATAATACTCTCTCCACAATGGTCATGGCATTGTTGCAAGTAAGTTTAATTTAATGTTTAAATAATAATTAGTAAAGCGAAGCTTTTTGTTTTTGATATATTATGACGAAAATGATGTTCATACGTATTTGAACAAAACATAAACATACTTATAAAATATAATGTAGAAACATATTCGCTATGTCACTGATAAGACAAAATTTAAGACAGAGTCATAAACATAAAAACAACAACATCAAAATCTTGACTGATATACCAAGACATATATCACTTGATTAAACGACTCTATTAATACTAATATTAAGTTCGAATGGCCAGTACTATTGATTGTGCAATCTTTGCGGTTATGTTTTCTTCTGCAAGGACTTTAAGTTTCGTTTGTTTAGGAAAGGCAAATACATGTCATGGAATGCTTAAACAAAACTAGTCGATCCATTGATGATGAAACCATATTTAGAAAAATACATTAACAGAAGGGTAGGTGCTGCGTCTAAACTGTATGTTGTCGTTAATGTGTTAACTATTCCCGATTAAATAAGAACTTGTACTGACATTGACATATCTATTTTTATTTAAGTAAGTGTATACATTTGAAGTTGTTTTAGCAAATAGGATCAAGTGCAGCAAAACATGTTGCAAACTTAAAATATTGTTTGTGAATTGAGCTAAGTAATAGACAACTCATTCTTAAATACCAAAAACGTTTAAGGTCACAAAACGTAGTGGTGTTGGTCGTGTTGGTTGACAACACACACCTTATTAACGCCTTTAGGCTTGTATATTCGTTTGTATGTAGATTTTTTTCATGGGTCAATGCTTAAAGAATGAACTTATATACAGATTGTAGTTTACATAATTAAAACTTATCCAAATCACATACTATTGGTTTTACCAGTACACACGGATATTTAAAGTGTACAACTAATCGTGATTAATATTTACTGATATATTTTAAGATTATCGTCGTGGTGATGTGTGTATTGGCGATAACAAATGCTGCTCCAGTAGAAAATGTTTTGCCATCAGAAATCACCAACTGTGTTATAAGACTAACACCTTTATTTAACACAACTGATCCAAGGAAAGTTCCCGGACTCGGAACTCAAGAGAATGTGTACCTGTATTGTCTCCAGCAGTTCGTATGGAGAGCGGACATGGTGCGCTGGGAGGAATACAACATTACTAAAAAAGACAAGGACTTCGTCAACGGCCTTCTTGATTCTGTAGGCATAGTCACTAACACTATTTTGACTACCTTTAATTTTAAAATGAAATCAGTGTTACCTGTAAATGCAACAACGCTTCAGATAAACTCTTGTTAGGATACATTTGTATACGTAACGATCATTTCAATTCCGTATTAAGGAACTACTAAAGACTGGCATGTTTTTACCAATTTTTGAGATTCACGTCATTTTGGGAACTCTGCTTGCTCTTCAGTGGATTTTGTAGAAATTGGTTACTGACCATAACTATTCATACGCGATCTACTTGGTAATTATATGGGTTATTTATATAAAACCAAAGAGGTTAGAGTGGTTTACAGTGCATATTGAAGTCTGGTAAATATATGTGTATATGTTGTGGTTAATTTGAAATTTCAATAAACATTTAAACTTACAAACCACTAATAATTGTAAGATAATTATAAACAAAATATTGTATTTGTAATACTGACAACACATGAAAAGGGCAAGAACAGTGAATAGCGAAGATAAGTATGCATGAATTCACATCTACTTTCTGTCCTGTCTTACATATTTGGTTTTGATTATATAGAATTTGTATATTATTCATATACATCCACGCAAGTACATTTTAATTTTCAATTTGCCCATTTCAATGAGTTGATGAAGCCAGCAGAAGTGTCCTCCTCAAGAAGCAAGCGTCAGATACCACCAAACATTCCACCGCCAAGTCCGTTTCCACAGACAGGTTTCCGCATCCGACGGGAATACAGACGGTTATCTGATGCACAAAGAAACGCTTTTCATACAGTATTGCAAACGATGAAACAGGTATGGTTATAACCATGAAAGTGTCCCGAGTAATTTATAGTTGTTGCAATAATCGAGATTAAACCTTTCTCACAATAGGCTCCCAACTAATGAAAAGCAGGGGTACTCTACCACAAAAATGTATTAAATATGTTGTGTGTATACAAGCCTGTGCGCTCTAAATAGGGGGTGGTTTAATATTTATCTGAAAGCTCAAGCCTGTGTAAAAATAACATTATTAAAAATGTAAGGATATTCAGAAATAATATGTATAAAATGAGAGTTGATAACGTTTACAAAATTAATTTAAGTAAAACGTATGTCATTATTCCCGAATATTATGAATTATTGTCATGTCACGTGATGCAATTCAAATTATATCTATTTATCAAGACCGCCTCTGTGCTTATAAAACACAAAATATAACGAAATATTCGTATACATATATACACATATATTTCGAGATGAAAAATACAAGTACGTGCCTAAAAATATTAATTATGCGATTTCCCTCTGAACATGGTATACTAATATTTGCGATATTACGTGTTTGTATGACTAAAATATGCCTTTTGCGACATTTACCGAGATGTAATCTATACTCCTTTCCATAGAATTCACACAGTTGCATCGTATTGTTTAGAGTTTTCCGAAAGCTTTAATGAGTTGTTTGTTTGTGAACAACTCATGACAATAGAACACAATTTTGACTGCATCATGTGTTTACTTCAATTTACCAAAACACGTACAGGCCGATGGTTAAGTTTTACAGTCAAGACACTCACACGAAGATAACGAAGTTGGGTTCATTGCGAATATAGGTTTTCTATGTTTTCTATTTTGAATAAAATGTTAATACTTTCTTATCTCTAACATACCTTATGTCCGAAGCTAAAGAACACTCAACGAAATAAGTAGATGCATCATAGTCCCGTGGTCAACAAATGAAATAACTATGCAATCGCAACGTGTCGCGAAATGAAGGAATGCCTTTTTGACATTTAATTTTGCTAACGCATGTATCCTTTTGATGAAGAAAAACGTACAACGTTTAATACTATTTATACATGATAAAGGTATTGAGTTTCGCTATCCGTGATAAATCAAATGTTGAGTAACCATCGCATAAGAAAGTATTATACTATACGGAGATTGTCTATTTATTAAAGAATTGATTCATAAACGCTAGACATTTGTACAATTATCTCGCTTATTTATGGATGCAAGTTGATTCTGTATGCATTTATGTGACCTTTGTGTCTCGCAATTGTTTATGAGATCGCTTTTTACGCGACACAGGTATTCATTAACAATCTGAGCTCCCAACAGGGCAGGTAAAATTTAAATACTTGCAGATATAACATCCCCTAGCTGTTAAAAGCGCGTATTGATGATACATTATATGAAAGCAATCAATGACAACCTTTATTTTTACACGATGAGATTATATTCACATTTCTAATTTATGTGTTTACTTCTTTTTTTAAGAATGGACAGTATGACACGTTTGCGAATCTTCATGAGGGTGTTAGCGCCTCTGCCCACGGTGGTCCCAACTTTCTCGGGTGGCACAGAGTCTATCTAGCTTTGTACGTAACTAGAATATTGAACTTACGATAAGATATTCCTGAAACAACATTTAATTGTCATTCTTAACGTTTCTGGCATAAACGTAGTGTATATGAATGTTGCGTCTTTATATTGCAGGTTAGAGGAAGCTATGCGAAATATTGACAACACAGTTTCACTGCCATACTGGGACTCATCGCTCGATAATGAAATGTTCAACCCGGCGAGCACAATCTTGTTCTCAACAGAATTCTTTGGAAACGGATTCGGACATGTAACCACTGGGCCATTTGCTTACTGGGCAACACCTATTGGTCCGCTGACTAGGAATATCGCCGGCACAAGTAGTCTGTTTACTAAAGCGAATATCACAGCGGTCTTGACGCGTTGTCAGACTAGCGAAATAGTCCGTCCAACTGCGGCATCTCCGTTCAACCTAGAAACTTTCCACGGTGGCCCTCACCGTTGGGTTGGTGGACAGATGAGTGGTATAACCACATCCTCCCACGACCCTATATTTTTCCTCCACCACGCATTTGTTGACTACATTTGGGAAAAGTTCCGATTCCGCCAAAGATATGTCTGTAACCCTTCAGTTAATCCCGAAATTTATCCATCAGCATCTGGTCTACATGGCGCAAACGAACCGATGGTCGGATTTCCAGGATACATCAACCGTGATGGTTATCGAAACTACTGGACGCAAACCTGGTATAAATACGAAGCTTCCCCCAAGTGTCCGTCTTGTGGAAGATCTAAATATTTAAAATGCAACAAGGTTACCAAATGCTGCGTGCCCATTGAACGTAAGCTTACTTTAGAAGAAGGATGCACAAAGGATGGAATTTGTGAACCCACCGCTGCTGATATGACAGTATCCAACATGGCAGCTGTAGCAAGAGATGAGGTCGAAAGTCTCGAAATCGGTGAACTTTTTGACGCACCTCCTGCTGAACCCAGGACGCAGGAGGCTCAAATGGCCCGCATGGCCGCGGAGGGCAGAGGGACGAAATAGAGGGACATTCTGTAGTTCTTCGTAAGAACTGCAAGAAGATTAGTACAAAGTGTATAAGTACTTTCATATGCAGCTTAAAATTCTTCTTGGTAAAGGCGAATGTTTTTTTCATTAATAAATTAAAATGTAAATATATCAATAAGTATTTTATTTATATCGAAGGAATAATGTGCAGTATTGTCAACAAAGACCTACAGTTTAACAACAATATATTCGGAGCGATTGATTTTTAAATGGCTGATGAAGGTAATAAAATGGCTACACTTCACTAAATGTTGTTTTCTATCCCACCAGCAACTGGAAGGCGCTACGCTTCGGTAATGCCGGTTAGTCAACATTTTCGGCTTTACTATTAATTGGAAATATATTGTATAAATAAAACATATATAATAACAAATAATGAATTTTAAATAAAAACACAACTAAAGTGAATAGTACAGTTTATTCAGTGTATGATGTTCGAAATAGCAGAATACTCATATGATTCATCGATGTTTGGCAATAGTAATGAGAAAATGACATTGAGAACTAACTTTCGTTTGTGGAAGTTTGACATGCCTGTTTGAAACTGACATTCGCGTTAAGGGAGATGGGATGACTGATATTAGTTTTTTTTGACATGTAAAGTAATCACGCTTTACTCAATAATGTCCGAGAACAGCGCTTTCGAAATTTATTTTTTGAAGTAACAGAAATAAAACGGCAGAAAATATGCATACTTCCCCTGGGATAGCAAAGTCGATCCAAGCGGAGTACAAGTACTAATGTTGGCAACTGGAAACAAAGGTAGAGGTAAAGTATTAACAGTGCACACCGTCCCAAAATTATAGGTCAAGGTCGCAATAAATCTCCCAATCCAGCATGACGGATTTTGCCATACTGAACTAGCTGTGTCTGCTTATATTTCTTGTCAATTAAGAAGACTTTTTATGAACAGCCATTCATTTGAGTTACCAAACGTACTCAGAAGGAACTCGTTAATGTATTATTCGGAATAATTAGAATTACTACTTAAATCCACATTTCAGGATATGCACGTAATACAACATAGTTCACTGTATTGTTAAATCATAGTAAACACCGATCGTTAAAATTGACGGCGATTCTGTCATAAATATAAACAACATTTGTTTAATTTTGACCATATTTAACAAAGCGTTAACTGTGAATGAAAAGTACAATCTCTACGAAGGTTCAGCATAATACTTTGATTTTATTCGTTCCAAAATCTAGCCATAGAAGACATAAACCACATGTATTGATCAACGTTGCAATTAATATATTTAATGTATGCCCTTAAGGCGAGCAAAATTGTATACTTCATATTAAACATATTCACTACAGCGTATGTAATGAAAATATTGTTTATAGTTGGCATTTGTTTAAAAAACGTTCAGTATCACATTTCTTCTGATATCAGTCTATTTAGGCATCATAAAATTCGTAAACAAATTATCAGATCACTATTACTTGTTCAGCTTTGAAAGTCATGCCACGGTTGCATGTCCTGTTTAAATTTCAGATAATATTGATTAACATATAAGTGATTACATGTAGTTGTGTCAGAAACAAACAAACACCCATGATACTAGATAAAATCAGCCAAGCAGTAAAAAAGAAGTTGAATAAAAAATAGTCAGGACTCTGCGCTACACTAATATGTCCGTACCGCTGGAATAGCTGAAGTAACGTATGTGTTTTTATTTGATATATTGAACATATATAGTGAAAGAAGATAAATATGTGTCCGAACAGAACAATGAATAACTTAAGAAATATAACAGTTTTACCTTTCATTGTTCTATTGAGCATTAAATATTGTTTAACTAACTGTATCTTTCATTTAAGCGAACACCTGTTTATAACAAAGTATAATGTGCTTTTGAAATCGAGTTTTAGGAACGTCGTATTGCACATAAAATAAATAATGGACTTATGTGTGTAGTATACTTCGAAAATATAGTGAATTAGTTCGGGAGGAAATCGATGTGGTCTTTATGGACAGGTGGTCTTTATTAAAAGGTGGTCTCTGGGACAGGTTGGACTGTATGCAGATATCGTAGTTTGTATGAAAACACTCATAATGTAAATATGCAGAACACATTGTTGAAGTAGTTCAATCACAAAAATAAGAACATTTATATTCTGAAAAATGCATTGACGCATTTAAACCCTTTTCTGTGTCTGATTATTGTGGATTTATTTTTAACTTGAAATTGAATTGTAATCAAGCGTGAATTCACCATGGCCGTGTGATTAGGTCAACTGGGTATACAGGCGTTTTTCTATTTTGAGTTATTGCGATGTACATGTATATAACTTGACAGTCTTACGATAATTTTTATAAATGTTAATGAAGATTGGCAAAAATATAAGAGAATATGTGCGGAATACAACACTTTTATAACAAAATAACGATTTCTTCTATTTGTGTTTGATTACTTCATTAAGTCAATCGTATGATAAGTGATATATTATAGACGAAGCTAAATTATAAGGTGAACCTGAACCAAACATTTAATGGTTGCAATTAAAACATGTCTACCTCAACCGATTTTTTTTGTTATTTAGTGTTAGAGCCAGGCTCAATAAAAAGTGTCTGCTTTGATGGCAAAACGTATAATATTTAAGATAACTTATTTTGCCAGAAATATTATTATACGCACTATTTTGTGTGCAAATGACGTCGTTTAAGCTACGTCAACGTTACAAATTGTTTTTTTTAATATTACGATGAAAACCGTGTGGGTTGTGTCATGTTGACAAAGATACGAACTTATCATTTCATAGCATGGTGTACAATAATTGTGTCACGTTTGCAAACGAATTGTTGTCCTATACAAAAGGTGTTAGACGTTAAATAATTGTAATTTTATATTTTTTTATTGAATAATCGTCATGCATAAAGCTCTGTCTGAAACTAATCAATCACATGTCAAATTCAACAAATAACATTATCTCCATTTTCAGACAACATGCCTGCGAATCGCTTTCACGATTCAAATGCCTTTCAACTAGATCAATAGTCACTTCTTGTCAAACTGTATATCCGTTGACGTCCATATTATTTACACAAACACGTTTTATATTCATACTGTCTGAACTCGAACTTGATTTATATATATATTTGCCTTTTTAGGTCCAACCAATACATTACATTAATAAATAAAGGTCATAGGCGCAAAGATATACTCTATATAAACATGTCAAACATACATTTACCAAGGGTATCTTGTCTAAAATATATGCCAAACAATACACTGATTTAGAAGCTTCTGTTTATTCGTCGAGATGTGTGTGATATACTAACAACATGACGTTGTCAGACTGAAATGTGAGAGGTTGATGTCAAACCGGGTAACGTTAATGTATCAAGTCTGAAATCCAGTCTTATATGTTACAGTTCAAGGTGTATCAATTCCCATGTTATTGGCAAATGTATGTGCCTCTAAAAAAGAAAGCTAATTAACTTTAATTCGTTGAAAGCTCCCAGAGACGTCTCAGGTCTATCAAGTGGTTAGCCAATGAATCGGATACCCCCCCCCCAACGCTTGGCATTGACCACCCTTTCATAGCGGTGGTCCAAATGATAATGTATTTTTTGTTCAGTTGGTTGGTGTCTTGCTATAAAAAGAAGTGGATAAGAGCAAGACTTTCTTCCCTGATAGAGTTTCTGGCGTTTCATTGTTTTGTCTATATGTATATTAAAATATAATATATAAAATAAAATATAATGTAAAATAGTATATTTATATGACTGTATGTCATTGGCTACTGTTTACTACATTGTGTATTATATGTATGTATACTCATGGGCTTAAAGCCTAATGTATTCTGAAATAAAACCATATATTTTCAACAGTGGACAAATTAAAGATGGTAAATGAAATCCAATAATTCCAGATAACTCTTACGAATATCTTAATACTTGATTAGTTTTGGCTCACATTCACAACACTTGCACCAATACTTTTTTTTTTAATATTATTGTATGTAAACTTCAGACAATGAAACATGATTGTTCATTATTCAAAATGGCTAGATGAAGACAAATTGTCATCCAAATTGTTAAAATACAAATTATTACGAAACTTACGAGTGTGCAAAATTCTCGCCAAATAAATTGTTAAACCATTGATTAATGGCGTACGAGTAACAACCACATCTGACATGTGAACACATTTAAGTATGGAACTGTACAGATGCTCGGAGGAACTTTCATCTAGCCGCATATTTTAATAAGCGATTCGAAGCGGATTGTCCTAATCTTAACATGACATGTAAATGTTACTTGTTTAAAAATCAAAATAATAAATGTAAATAAGAAAAAAATGTTTAAATTCTATGTGTTTGCTGTTCTCAATGTTCACTCTTTGAATCTGTTTCTTACCTGTTAGATCACATATTAATAACATTGTCATTTAATTGAATTATGATGTATTCTATGCACCCTTGAATTATTTATCTTTTAATTAATTGTGTGTAGTTTTTTGGGGGGAGCATATAGTCGCCGCTTCGTCTGTCCGTCCGTGCGTGCGTGCGTGCGTCCGTCCGTGCACAATTTTTNGCAACTAATGACCAGAATTCAATGAAACGTTATGGGAAGCTTCACTACTTAAAGGAGATGTGCATATTATCAGCCAGTTCTGGTCGGATGATTTTTCACAGAGATATGGCCCTTTGAAATTTTCCATTAACTGTACATATAGTACAATTCTTGTCCGGGCTATTTCTCAGCAACAAATGACTGGATTTCAATGAAACTTTATGGGAAGCTTCACCTCCAAGAGGATTATTATCAGCCGGTACTGGTCGGATGATTTTTCACAGAGTTATGGCCCTTTGAAATTTCCCATTGTACATATAGTGCAATTATTGTCCGAGCTATTTCTCAGCAACTTTTTACGGGAATTCAATGAAACTTTATGGGAAGCTTCACTACCAACAGGAGATGTGCATATTATTTTGTCCAAAGTAATGCCCCTCAAGACGTTTCCTTTAATCTGAATATAAAGTGCATTATTGTGACAACAAAAACAACCTTTGGGGAGCATCACCCGTCTCCGACGGTTTCTTGTTACTAATATTATCATGGTATGCATGCACTGAGCTTCAAGACACGTGTGTGTATGTATGTGTGAACAATGAATCAATTAACAACACATATTAGCATGAATAATTAGAATACTGTTTGATGTGAATGGTTTATGGGATTGTACTGAATTGTTGACGTCTTCGAAAACCTCACTTTCTAATGATGTTTGAAACGTCGTATCCATTGACAGATATTTCAATTATTTGTCACTTTCTGATAACACCAAACATTTGCACGGCTTAAAGGTGTGTTGTGCGCACTACATAATTTCACTTTTCGAGAAAAAGCAACGCAAAAATTCGTATATGAACATATTGATTATAATTGACCGTTGTAAAAAAAAAGCATTGACTTGTGAAAGTAAACTTCGCTAGATTGATAATTTATTCAAATGGTATAAGATAAATGGCTTGGTTTATAATTCAATAACTATATTTTGAGTAGCCCTCTATGTAGAAGATTCTAGAATGTTGGTAAACACGTTTTACAGGTAAGAGTAATAGTTCCATGTACCAAAGGTGGAATACGTCAAGATATTGTTTTATGCTTACATGTAAGGATAAAATGCGTTCATATAAGAATTACGGCTGCCAGTTTAGCACAGTCACGTGGGACATGATTGCCAACTTAGACAGACTAATTACTCGTATGTACGGAAGCTGTATTGACCTTCTGTATATGAAATTTAATAATTTCTGGTCCAATAAGAAAAATGAGACATTTCTGGGTTGGATTTTCCACCCATTGTGGAATCGTCCTACATAACGTTATTCTACTACACTACAAAATCGCCTGAACTTGTTTAAAACTAAATCATATTTGTAATATCATGATAAGGTATATTCTGTAAGGAGTACGCCCTTCGTGTCCTATATTTGAACTAAATGATTAATATGTTTCGACCAATCAGTTATATCACGTGACATAAAACTGTTAGCTTCAAGGATGATTTGATATATTATCGAACTAAAACTGCAGTAAATGTCATTTCTTATTAGGAAAATGTACAACGTTCATTAAGGGAGAACGATACTTCATAAGCATTCCACTGGGAAACTATAACATTTTGCGTCTAATTTCATTTTATTGTCAATGACACGCAAAGTATATGCCGCTGGGGTCGTAAAATTTCCAGGCCATATATGTAATGTTTATTTTTATTGCCGTATCCCAAAGGCTTCGTTTACTGTTATTATCTTTATTCACGCTATTCGAGTCCATGTCAACATCATGTTTGCAAAATCATTCATTCAAATATTTACCTTTACCGATCACTTATGTATTTTATAGATTGTGTCAAATGACTGTTAACGATTTAGAATGTGTGTATATTTAATTTTGGATTGTTCCTTCAACTCTTAAGATTTATCTTTATTGTGAAATTATTATACGAAATTTGGGATAGTGAAACTCCTTGATGGTTGTAGTTTGTTTAAATAATTGCAAATGTTTCAAACGATAAGGTTTTGAAACAAACGTTTTCTAGGTTATTTGTTTCAAAAGTGCATATATATGTCTTTTAGGGATTGGTGACATAAGATTGTACTGAAGATAACGATGTTTTTATCGGTTTAATAATTGCTTGATACAATATCTATTATCTAAGGCGTGCGAGTCTCGAATAACTTACATACTGTGACGTAATGACCTTATTAACATTTGAGAAAATCATTTTACAATTTCATGGTGTGGCCCGGCCTTATAACAAGTTATGTATTAATTTACCCAGCCATCTTCCCCATGTTGTCAATTGCCTAGGCCAAAATGTCAGTTATTAATCAAACTCTTTCCTTCGTAGGCTTGACCTTTCCTTATATTACATACTAGCGTCTAGTGTTTAATGGGTATATATACTGTCACTAGCTGCATTAATAAGGCAGTATCATGCACACGGGCAAGATATAGTTACGCTATTTCTTGCTGTATTGGGCGAGGCCCCCTTTAAGGGTTCGCTTGCATCTTGTTTATTAATTATTGGAAGTGTTTGAGTTAAAATTAATGGAGCAAAATAAAATGGAAACTGTATATGTGTGTTAGCGTCATTGTTCAGATCGAATAACGCTACAATACAATTGGATAAAGGTGAATGTGATTTTTATATACTTGAGCATATGTGTCTGGCATTAGCGAGACGAGCAGTTAGACATTGGTGAATTGGCTTTTACTATAAAGCTCATTTCGTTTTCACATTGCAATATCGCCCAATGCTTTATTTGATACGTTATGCTGTTGAACGAACATAAACCCCAATCAGGCTTAAAGTGTTATATTATTAAATAATACGAGTTTTTCGAACATTTCCGGTAAGCGCAGTTAAAAACATATTTCTTTGTTCGACTTATTTAGTATTTAGAACATATATATATATACCTTTCCAGATGTGTTCTAAGATTTGTAGACAAGTTAAGAAAACCTTAACCATGACTCTTGGATAACTTTTTTGTTGCCGATCAAATTATATATGTATTTGACTAAACTGGTATTCTTTGTATCCCAAAATGTTCATATATTTTAATATTTGTTGAGAACGTTCACAGCAACATGGTTAAATATGACGTCATTATACTGCGTGTGACACCTATATATATATTTAATTCTAGAGTAAAGCTTAGTTTAGACCATGGGGTTTACATCGACAATGCATGCGGTTTATTGATTGTCGCTTTCCTTCCTAAAGGTTTTTGTCAACAGAGGCCGAATTTTTATCCGATACACATATTGATACTCATTGTATTGTAGTTTTTCATTACACATGTATGCCTTTTTTTAAACCTCGTCTTGAACAATAATTGCATTAATTTTAACCTATTCATTTTAGCTCGATGGCATCGAAAGCCACAGGCTTATTGAAACGCTATCGAGTCCGTTTCCTGGGCCTAGAATCAATACTTGGTGTCTTTGGGGAAGATCTAAAGAACGCTCTCACAGTGGGGATCGCACCCATGAGCTCCCGATCGCTAGGCGGACAGAAATGAATTAATTGCATTAATGATGATTTATATTGCTCAATCCATTGTTGCAAAACAATAAGTTATTTTAAGCCATGAACTTTTGCATATTGATATTTATTTTTTATCTGCGTTATGTTCCCCCCAAAAAAACAAGTTGTATCAATCGGTAAAATACATCTGCACAGAAATAATTCCCGTATTATGCTACTCACTAGTTTTCCAATTTTGTATTACCATAGTAGCCGGACTACTTTAATGACGTCAATTTGAATGCAGAAAATTATAAGAGCATTCTTGGGTAATTATGAACGCTTTAACTCATTTTGTTAACGTAAATGATTCAAAGTTGAATATAATAAAAGGAATATTACGCAAGTCAAGTGTAACAAGTGTTTGTATCAGTCTCGTGGCTTGCGCTATTACGTATCACACTCGTGGCTCCGCATCCCGTGAGATACGTTATCACACAAGCCACTCGACTGATTCAATCACATGGAACAATTGACTAGCGTAATATTCCGTATTTACTATCAAATAATTATATTTGTAAGAGAACATTTTATTTTTATACCGAGTTGTTTTGCGCTTATTATAAAACTCAGTTATATCCGAAGAATTAATAAGTTTAAGATATTTAAGATAATGCTTAAATGATCAAACTGATTATTATAAATCTTGATAAGCCATTTAGTGTACTTTAAACAATTTATTATTGCCATCGTTAGATTTATTTGACATCAATAAGATGCAAAGCTGCAAATGGCTAGCTAAGTCTGCAACTATAGATTTTGAGTCGTTTTATTTGACAACAAAGCGATTACATAAACGTTATAAGTATGACGAGTGTTAATACGTGAGGCGTTTCCTGTAAACGTTGACCAACTCAGATTAAAACAATAGTTATTAAGTGTGTGTGTGATTAGTTTGCCTATCTTTCATTCAAGGTATGATATATGTTGAAATCAAATTGCCATGATAAATGGTATGTCATATTGTGCTTATTATGTAATTCAGTGATGTGTTCGATGTGAGAAGTGTCCTAGAATTGCTAGGTTGTACGTACAAAATACTGAATTTTACGTTGAAACTACACGTTCAATGATATACACATGTAATGTGAGTTGGTTATATATATGTTTCTTAAACAAATTAAAATTTACAGAACATGATAGCACACGTAAATTTTTTCTATCTATTTAGAATGTATATCATATATGAGGCGATTACTTGCATGAGGTTTATGATTGTACACTGTCTTTAAAGTAAATCATTACACAATAAAAATATTTCTTTAGTCATACCTACGCATTGTTAATGCCGATACCAAATAATGTAATAACACGTTCAATTTGCTTTATTGGCTCAATAGTTTTGACTGCTTACCATTAAACCATGTGTTGCTTTTTGGTCAGTTATTTTTCTTTCTGATCGGTAAATAATGATCGGGCATTACTTCTAAAAAGATATTTCAACAGCGAATCAAACGTCAGTCACGGTTTAAGTCAGTAGGACTAATTTGTATAACATGTTATATCTCCGACGTGAAGGAACCATCGGCAGGGTTATTTTTCTTGCTTTTGGGTTGTCCTGTCCTGCAATTTTGGGGAAACAATTATCGACACAACTAAGAAAGGGGGCATTATTTCCCAAAGTAAGCTTAACATTTGGGGACAATTGCATCATTTTTCGGAAACTCTCTTGAGGAAGGAGCTATATAAGTCCCTTACTTAAGAAGGAAAAAAAAGCACTGCGAGTTCGAATAGTTTTATCTTTAGTAAGTTTTAAGTAACTGTTCGAGCGTTTTCATTGCCTTTGTTTTCTTTTCACTGACTATGGCGTTATTGTTTAGAAATGATGACATCAGAGTCATATGAAACATCCTCAAGCAATTATTATGATTTGTTTGTTCATTTTCATTATATTATGTCTGATACATTATATTACTCTAAATATATGACATTATTCATTTAACAAGCTGTTTGTTTTTTTAAATTATATTATTATTATATATTATTTATTTGTAAACAATGAATAGTTATTTAAGTTTCTTATTAACTGAGATAATTTACATAAAGTTATAAACGTTCTTGTCATGACCATGTTTTGTTTGCTTTAATTCAGAAAGTGTTTTATCTCTTAAGATATGCCAAGCGTCGCTAGGAGTAAAGTAGTAAGAACATTAGAACGAACAAAAAAACACTCATCTACATTCTTAATAAAATGCGATACTTTAGTCATGTTGTCACGACCGCTTTTTCCATACAAACATTTATGTATACGCTGTTTCGATGTTGCCTGATCATGCATACAATAATTCAAAATGTGTGTCTTTAAAGAAAAACAAAACATGTACGCCAAATTAAATTAATTCATCTTTATTTTCAGAAAACTCGCAACTTGCATCAAGGTTTCCAACGTAAATGTTTGTTTTTTTTTCTATAAAAAAACAACAACAACAACTTTTGTATTCAAGCTATGCCCTCCATAGTTCTGGAGTGATAGCGGCATACTTTAGCGTCAATTGATACACGTTTCTAAAGTCGTCTAAGGTGAGGCCAATATTGAGTAACGCAGTCAAAATCGTCATAACTGGTTTTCCACATGCACACAATTACAACTGAGCGGGCATCCGCACGAAATAGTGCCCGGTGGCTCCGGGCACTTAACGTTTTGATCGTCTCGCTAAAATGGTATTTGAAAATAAACCTCATCAATGGATCTTGGACGAAAATACGCTTAAAAAATAAAATGTATATCAAATGTAATACATTGGGATATATTTCACTTGTGTTACAATAATTGTTCTGTGAAACATCTTAAAAGATGCAATATTGAAAATAAGTGTTTATTGGTAAGCTACGTAACTGTCGATTTACACTAAAATTAAATTAGACAACTTCGCAGAATATACTATATTTTATATTAAAAGTATGACCCATTTTGTACTATATTTCCATTCTTCGTTCATAATTATTTCGAGCTTCACCCTCAAACTATTTGTTCACCAAAAATTTCTATAATACACATATCGCACATGTAAGTTTTACTTAAAATAAAATATTTTATGGTGTACATTATAAAACCATCGAGAAGTACGATTCTACATTTCTAGGTAAACCTAGCGTTCAATACACAGTAAATGAGTAATAATTATCATGTCTATTTAATTTATGTATGGGTTATGACTAACAACATATCAGAAATGTTTTTATTAACTACAACATTATACACAACTTAAATAAAGAGCCCTGGCAAAATACGTAAAAAATGTATATACGGCTTGCAATATTTACATTCCTGGAAGGACTTGCCAGCTTAGTTAAATAATGTTCTTTATTATATACATATGAACATTGTGTTTTTTAATGTTGTATTTTCACTATAACATTCAAGCTTTTACGGGATACGATGTCTTATTTCACAATTTCACAAAAATGAGTGTCCGTGGGGCTACTGTTATGGGTTACATATGGTATATCAAATATAAGTAACGTTCTAAGCGAAATAGAAAAAAAAACGTTCTATGTTTTGACACGCTTAATACGCTTTCAGAATTGTGTTCGCCATGCGGTGTATCGGTTCCCATCGAGAGCATAGAGACATATATAGGTTTGTTGTTTTTTTATTTACAAATGATGCAGCGGGTGACAATTTTACTTTTCAGTGTTCAACGCATATTGTCGTCTAAAACACATACTTTGCTTAGGTTTATACGCAACCCTAACACTGCACGCGAAAACGTACACACAAACAAAGAAGGAAATCAACCATATGTTATTCTTCAATACCAATAATAATGGGCACCAATTATTACATTCCAATCACGCGCTAAATCAAAAAGTTGAGTCGAGGCATTTACAATGTTATATCAATAGACGTCACGCATCAAAAAAACAGTGTGAACACGAGCAGCATATGCTCAGGCCTGATGAATTATGAGCACAATCAATATAAACATCACAAATCAAATAATTCCAAAATATAAACACATAGTTAAAAAAGTAGTATACAGCCGTGTTTGAATGGAGATTAGTCTTCTTGGCAATGGTATATTGCCCAATAATGCACGGCTGAAACTTTATATGCATGTTATCAACTCACAAGCTGTGACCTTAAAGTATTATTTCTAAATTACGCACATTCTTCATAGGATTTTTCCTCCGAATCTTGCAACCGGTGTTTAATAATCTTCAGTATTTAACTACAAAGCTTTCCTTAAACAAGTAAGACAAGGACACGTTTTTATGATTAAATGATTATCTAGAAACATTTTGCGCACGATTTATTCAGATCCGCATTTGGCTTTATCACATCAGTGTTATTTCTGAAACAATGCGTTAAGCAGGTTTTATTCTTTGAAACAATGTGCATTTAATTAGGCAAAGTAAGACCTCTTAATTAATTAACCCATTAACGTCTAGCGTCCTATATTTGGGACACCTAGGAAATCTGGTCAGTGTTAATTACTTCAGTGATAAATATACAGTTATCTCTGTTGTGTGGCTGTGCTACCAGTCCTTTGTATCAGGTAACACCAATTATAGATAAAACAGAAAAAGATTTCATGCATTCATAAGGATGCATTTAACGACAAGGGGCAAATCCTTCTTGGACTGACAATGGCTAGAAAAAGGTATGTATTTATTTATGCACAATTATACATTTTTTTGTAATAAAGTCAAAATTATAGATTTGTAATATTGAAATATGTGATTTTTATAATGTTCACTAATGGAAATATAAGTACTTACTTATTTTCCATTGACTTTTTACTTATCAATATGATTTCCTAACTTTGGGACGCTAAGCACATATGTGTACAAATTGAGATTTAGTATGGTCTGTAAAAATAACAAATAATAATATTTTACACCTACATTTATATAAATTTATGTGAACAGGCTCACTTTAAATGATGTGTTGCATCTTCTTGAAGATGATACAGACTTTCAAGAAGCTGATGTGCTCATNACATTTTGCGCACGATTTATTCAGATCCGCATTTGGCTTTATCACATCAGTGATTAGCAAGTAAGATTAGTTAACAAATAACGGTTCTGAATAAAATCGTGTTATTACTGAAACAATGCGTTAAGCAGGTTTTATTCTTTGAAACAATGTGCATTTAATTAGGCAAAGTAAGACCTCTTTATAAATTATTAACCCATTTACGTATAGCGTCCTATATTTGGGACACCTAGGAAATCTGGTCAGTGTTAATTATTTCAGTGATAAATATACAGTTATCTCTGTTGTGTGGCTGTACTATCAGTCCTTTGTATCAGGTAACACCAATTAGAGATGAAACAGAAAGAGATTTCATGCATTCATAAGGCTGCATTTAACGACAAGGGGCATTTTTTTGCACTGACAATGGCTTGAAAAAGTTATGTATTTATTTATGCTCAATTATACATTTTTTGTAATAAAGTCAACATTATAGATTTGTAATATTGAAATATGTGATTTTATAATGTACACTAATGGAAATATAAGTACTTACTTATTTTCCATTGACTTTTTACTAATCAATATGATGTCCCAAATTTGGGACGCTAAGCACATATGTGTAAAAATTGAGATTTAGTATGGTCTGTAAAACTAACAAATAATGAACAGGCTCACTCTAAATGATGTGTTGCATCTTCTTGAAGATTATACAGACTTTCAAGAAGCTGATGTGTTCATGACTGGACCAGAAGATGCTACAAAAAGGGATGAGGATAGCGGGGATGAAGACCTCGGAGGCAATATAAACAATTTGCCAGGGAACCAACTTCGTGCTGATGTGACTGTTTCTGTGCGAAATGACACCGGATCAGTACCAAACATCACAGACACTAACCATTCGGACACATCGCAGGATGAGGGTAGTGATGTAGAGTCTGTGTCCGATGCATCGGACACCACTACTGACTATGACGTTTAGATCCCTGTGCAACAAAACCAGAATGGGCAATGGATGTCCAACATTTCTAGAAGGGGAAGACGGCAACCGGCACCTCACCGTCACTGGATCAGAACAGATATTCCAAATGATCAGATGGACAGATATTTGCAATTGAATTTCAGACGACCCGAATTCGTTGATAAAGACTGGGAGCCTCATTTACTGTTTGAACTATTTTTTGATGACGAAGTGTGTTCAATGATCAGAGAGCAGACTACAATTTATGCCAGACATCAAGGCAATCATACATTTCAAATATCTATTGAAGAGGTTCGACTTTTCATTGCTGTTCTGCTTGTGACAGGGTATGCAAATCTTCTAAGACGGCGGATGTATTGGGAACAGAAACCTGACACTAAAAATGAGTCAATATGAATTGCTATGTCAAAGAAGCGGTTTGAAGACATACTTAAATACCTTCATGTTTGTGAATCCAAATGACAAGATAAGCAAGATAAGACCTTTGCATTCTCTGATAAATGACCGATGTTTGCAGTACTTTCCAATGGAGCAAGATCTTTCAATCGACGAGTCCATGGTGCCTTACTTTGGTAAACATAGTGCCAAGCAGTTCATTCGGGGGAAATCCATTCGATTTGGTTTCAAGTTGTGTTGTCTTACTACGAGACTTGGTTACATCATTCAGTTTGAGCCCTATCAAGGTGCCGGTGTAGGACGACATGAGCTTGGGATGAGTGCCGGAGTAGTACTTGACCTGATTTTGGAGCTCCCCAAAGCACCGTATCGGCTTTTCTTCGACAATTTTCACAAGTGTAAAGCTTTTAGATCGGCTGACAGAAATGGGCATTGAAGGAAAAGGCACGCTGCGTTCCAATCGAATTAAAAAGTGTCATTTGCTTCCTCAAAACCAGATGTTGAACATGTAACGTGGCCGGTACGATTATCGTTATGACGAACATGGTCAGGCTCTGATTGTGGAATGGAATGACAACAACCTTGTATATATGAGCACGAACTGCTACAAAATCACTCAAGTAAACAGGGTCCAGCGTTGGTCAAAACTTGAAAGAAGGATTATAGAAGTTCAACAACCAAACGTTACTGTGGAATACAACAGATGTATGGGAGGTATTGATCGTATTGATCAAAATATCAACACCTACATAATTGGTATTCGGTTAAAGAAATGGTGGTGGGCACTGTTTGCGTTTATCCCGGACATAGTTGTGCAAAATGCATGGTACCAGTACAGGATATTCGCCAAATATCAGAACCAACCCATGAATCTTCTAGATTTCAGGCGGGAAATATGCAAAGTTTATCTTATGCGGTATTCCCAACGAGCTTTGCGTGGACGTCCGGTTGGGAGGGTCATGCTCATTAATCGCAGAGTACCGGCTGCTGTCAGGCAAGACAGGCGCGACCACTACATTGCGCCAAATAACACACAGAGAAGGTGTGCCTTTTGTGGCGGAAAGTCAACCCGGATCTGCATGAAGTGTAATGTTGGACTCCATGACATATGTTTCATAGCATCTCATCGCCAGTAAAAAGTGAATATATATATTTCACAATTCATAGACAGGTGATTGGATTGTCATAAACATGCAGAAAAACATACATTCATGGATATTTGGAAGTAAATGTGTCATTACTAAACGATGGAATACACATTTATGGATCGGTTATTTGCAAACAATATTGGGTAACAATAACAAGATATAATGGAATAGAACGGTTACTGCATTTGGTCGGTTGTATTGAGTTCCTGAAGAGAAATTATGTATCCCTTTATAGATTCCTTACCCCCTTCATATTGAATAATTATATTTACCGTTCAAACGTGTTCCTTTCAATAGTGCTCGTAATTGTTCGCAAATTTGTCATTCTGTGTTTAATGAAACAACGCTCATGGAAGACATGGTTTTGTATGATTAGATAAACGTTAGACGGAATGGTTTATGCATGTGAATCGAACAACTTTTTGATTTAAGTCAATTGATGGAGAAGCCTTCGTCGAACATTGTTAATGCGAGTGTTGTGCTACATGTTTTATTTTCTAATTGTGGTTTAAATATGATGGGCTGTTTTCTGAGTTGTGTAATAATACTTTATTTAGATTCGATCAAACTCACACGTCTTGAAGATCATTAATCATACATGGTTATTGAATCATTTGTAATTTTTGCTTGCGATGTTTTAACTTTCTTTATGTACTGAGTTTCACTTGTAACATATTGTGTCTTTCAATTGTGTCTACATTTTAAGTCGACGGATAGTATATCTTTCAGTTGGTGTGACTGGATAGATGTGTCTGATAAATTTAACTTTTGAGAAACTCCATGATACGCATATTCATAACATATGAATACTAATAATTCTTCAATTATATTATCAGTTTATAAATTGTGATGCTTGCATTTTGTTGTTTATTCATTGTTTCTGCAAAAGGAATATCCCTGTGTGTTTATTTGATGTTTGTTTGAAACGGAATACTGTGTTTTCTTAAAACCTATAAATTGCTTCAAAACTAGAAGTTTTGGAAGGTGATAAAGGTACCAATATCTCCTCTTGAGCATCGGGCCGAATACCATCTCCCTAATCATTAAATGAAATAAAATTAAAAGGGGCATTATGGTTGTGTATCTCGCTCGCAGTTACATGAGTCGTGCATTACTACCGATTATTGTATGGATTGTACATAGAATCATTAATGCTTTAGACACACCTAATACATCACTTTGTGCACTTGCACGTTGATGATTTGAGACTTGTAGTGATTAATACTGAATTGGATATACATTTTGTCTGCAACTCTATGTTGACAATTAACGATTCAACTTCGAACTATAGGGGCTACGACAGAACATGACTGTGGTCTTCCTCAGTTCCAAACAACAATCTAACTAACAACGATTGTGAGCCGACACATCGCGGCTATGAACACAATTAATTACAGCGAACAACAGTTGAGCGTTTGAATTGATGAGCGTATTCGATGCCAAAAAAAACAACGAAATTATCAATCCAGTCTCCATGCAAATTAAAATTTTGTAAATAATTATAAGATGATCCACCGGAAGTTATGCTGGTCCGTTGTTTCCCTTAAACCGACGTTGAAGCAGTAATGTAGCCATGTTGTATTTAACCAGGAAGATTGTGTAATGCAGATTCCCACATTTGGTCAATACCTAATCTGTGAGCGACTCTGCTCGTCACGAACCGTTACCTTGGCCTTGAAAACGGAACGTTGGAAAATTGTGCAAGTCAAGGTAAGCATATTGCCAGCCCACAATTTCTTACACTTTAGTTACTCAATCCAGACATCTGTTTGTTCTTACCAATAGTTTTAAAACTAAAAGTAATAGAATAAACCATAAGCATGTTTGTTCATAAGCAAAATAAGCATATACTATATGTAAAAAGCTTAAGTGTACACAATGGTCTGCTTAACGATCGCCTCGATTCAAATAATATGATAAACCAAAAATAGTTCAGGTTAGTAGACTCTTATATCACTGAATGCGTATAAACACGTAATATTACTCGAAATCGACTATAACGTTATTGTTTGCGGTAAAAACGAAACCGATTTTACAAAACAAATAATTTGATATCAAAATGTTATATATTTAAGACGATAATCTTCAAAGACAGCAAATATCTTTATTCAAATGTCGTCATGATTAACACGTCAAACGTCATGCACCGTCGTATCGATTTCATTATATTATTTCTTAAAAAATGTGGGCATGGAGGTGTTTCAAACATAAATTCATGTTAATTTCCTATAGTTTAGTAATATATCAGTCAGCGGAAAGCCTCGCCGTTATTTTGTTGAATTAGGCAACACATACTGTTGTATTAACAAAACCCAGATATAGAGGAATTATGCACGCATTAATTACATGCATAAATTCTTCACATCCATCTCGAAGCTTATGATGCAGCTAGCGTTTTATGGGGCATTAAGTAACACATATTTAGCTCCGTGTTAAGCCAGGATTTCATAATAATCTAAACACGCAATCAGACAAAAAACAAAAGCATGATAAAATGAAGCCTTCCCATGGCAATCTAGATTTTATTTTATTGTTTTCGTTTTTTTGCTTTAATTATTCATGTTGACTACAAAATGCAAACACTATTTTAATACATTAAGTGCAATTGTTGTCTGTATCAGATCATTAATAAATTAAACATTTTTTATCATCATGACGCATATATATATATATACGCTTTTATCCTGGGCGTCAGTGAAAATATGCATTATTTATTCTCAAGAGGCCGATTTTTAAAAGATGTCCTATTGTTACACAATATGAGTAACTTAATTTTGTGAAAGCGGATACGGATAACATTATGTTATTCACCTGATTTTTACTTCATTTGAGTATCATGACTATATTTTAACATAGCTATTTATACACATGAGTAGCGAATGTGTTGCCTTATAAAATATAGGCGAAATGCCAGTTGTATTTAATAAAAGATTAGCATGGCACTTTTGAAATATCGAAATTTCATGTGATATATTCTGTAACTACGAAACGCTTATCTCGTTACAGCCCTTCAATAAATTTTAGACCAGGATATAAATAATATACCATAAATCCATGAGACATCTGCAATATGTGCAATGTGTGCAGCCTCAACGTTTTATTACCACCTGTATTCAAGTTATCGATTGTGTCTGTATGTATATATATCCCAGTCCTTTATTTTCCAATGCATTGAGCACACAAGTTCGTCGTCTAAAAAGTTAATTATATTCTCTCCACTATGGTCATGGCATTGTTGCAAGTAAGTTTAATTTAATGATTTAATAATAATTAGTTTAGCTAAAGCCTAGTTTTATTTAATACATTAGGACGAAAATGGTGTTCATGCGTATTTGAAAAAAAATAAAAAAATAAACATAATTCTAAAATCTATTGTATACACAAATTCGTCATGTCACTGATTCGACAAAATTTAAGCTAAACCCACAAAATCAATTAAAACTTGACTGATATACGAAATCATATAATCATGTTATTAAACAATCTTTTTAATAAATAGTTAGTTAAATTTTGGTGAAACACTCTTGATCGGAAGTTGTTTCTAAGGTTGCAAATAACACAGTATCACAATTCGGTACATATGACGTATCAGTAGTATACATACATCCCAAACTCGTATTAAAGATAAACTTCTACCACGTGTTAAAAATCCTTTACGAGAGAAAATGATCTTACGTTAGTTACCAAACGGCATTCGTAAACATTCACGTTTTGAAACGTGTATCGTTTAGAAGTGTCTAGATTAATGTTCTGCCTTAAATTTTCTTAAAGACTATTTCATTATGTGTATAGATTTCAAACACGGCATGGATACTCGAATGAACAGTACTTTAAATTGTGCACCACTCTTAGAAGATTTGTGTCTGCTAGAATGAATGCTTAGTTTTTTTTTTAAAGATAAGCAAATACATTTAATTGAATTCTTTAAATAAACAAGTAAATATATTAATGATGAAACCATTTTTTTTTTAAACTTTAAACGACGGGTACGCAGGTAGTCTAAACTTATTATTTTTATAACGAATCCCGATTTAATAAAAAATTGTTATGACATACACATTTTTAAAACGTTTTTTGAATAAAGTGTATACATTTGAAGCTAAGTCAGCGCATATGATCAAATATAGCACAAATCATTGCAAACAAAATCGTTTCTTGTGAATGTAGCACAATGAAACAAAAAACCAACCCTAATATAATAAAATATTTTATGATCAGCAATCAATAATGGTGGTCGTCGTGTTAGCGGGAAGCAAAAACTTTTTAACGCATTAAGGCTTGCATATTAGTGTTTTATCTAGAGTTTCTTCCATCAGTCAATACTCACGCTTAAACCAGTATACAGTTTGTAGGTACCTAGTTACAGCTTATCCAAAATACATAATATTAGTTTTACCAGTACACACAGACATTTTAAGTCTACAAGTAAACGTTTTTAATATTAACTCTATTTTGAGATAATCGTGGTGTTGACGTGCGTATTGGCGATGACAAATGCTGCTCCGCTCGAAAATGGCATGCCGTCAGAGATCGTCAACTGTATAAATAGACTCACACCTGTAGTTAACACCACTGATCCCAAGAAAGTTCCCGAACTTGGAACGTCAGAAGAAGTGTACCTGTATTGTCTCCAGCAATTTGTGTGGAGAGCGGACATGGTGCACTGGGATGAGTACAACATCACTAAGAAAGACAAGGACTTCGTCAATGGCCTTCTTGAATCTGTACGCAAATTTGCTTAAACGCTTCTGATTGTCTTTAATTTTAAAGTTCAATTAATCTGAACTGCTCATGCATCAACGCTTCAGGTTCACTATTTGTAGCATAAACTTGCGTTCGTTCTAATTTGTTCAATATCCTAGTTAAAAACTAATAAAGAATTACATTTGTAAATATTTGTCTTATTTACATCACACTCGGAATTTTACTTTCACTTAAACGGATTGCTTTGAAATTTATAATTTGGCATTACCCTCCATAAGCAAACTACGAAGTCATAAATATGAAAATTAGTTAATTTCAAAGCGGTTAGTATAATTTGCAGCGCATGTGGTAGCCTGGGTAATATATGTGTTTAACATGAGTTGTGTGGTTAATGTGGCATTCGCATAAATAAATTAAATAACAAAACACTTTATAGGAAGATAATTAGTTAAATCCTGTTTTGTTTTTATAACTTACAACACTTGTTAAGGATAAGAACGAAGGAAATAAATAAGATAAGTCCCTGAATTTACGTCTCCTATCTGCCCTGAAATTACATAGAATGTGTGTAGTATGCATATACATCCAAGCTTGTCGGAAGTTTTAAACCCTGTGTTTCTAATTTCTCCTTCGATGCATTACTTTGATTTTCAGTATATGATGCTATGTTACGTATTTGGTTCAACAAGAAGGAATAAAGCTGACACTTTTATTTATTTCAATTTATGGTCCTCATAAAGTTGTAGTTATGTTGATTTTTTTAATTTTGTCCAACTGTTCATTTGATTTACATTACGGACTTCTGGATGTTAGCCACAATATATCTATTAAGTTTCATTTTTACAACATTAAATACTAGTATGTTTGCACAGAAAAAATATTTAAAATATGTAGATATTCATTTTAAATGTTCAAGTGTTTCCAATTAGATGTTGAAACCAGAGGGAGAAACGCTCTTTAGAACCAAGCGCCGTGCTTCAAACAATCCGAGGCCACCGACAGGTTTCCGCACCCGAAAAGAATACCGACTGCTATCCACCTCACAAAGAAATGCTTTTCATAGAGTATTGCAAACGATGTACACGGTATGGTTATAACTATGACAGTTTGCCAATTAGCTTATAGCTCTCGTTACAATCGCCATTTAAACCACTAGGCTCCCAAAGAATGCAAAGTCTGGATAATCTACAGAAAAATGTATTAACTATGTTCAAGACTTGCGCGCTCATAATTGGTTGAGGTGTAAATTCCTATTAAATAGAATATTTAAAACAAATATTTTGTTTTATTTGTAAACATATATTCGTAGATAAATTGTATAATGTGGACAAAATAAATTATTAGTTAAATTAACTTGGCCATGTTTGACTGGTTTTTCTTTAATGGTCGTAAAGCAGTTATGTAATTATGATTATTTCATATATGAAAGTTGATTATACAGTCAATACTATGATGTTTAGTTTTGTCACCTGTTGCAAGATGTATTTACTCATATAATTTATGTACATTGCCCCTGTGTTTATAACAATACATTTTAAATATAGTATGTACATAAATGTAAATATTTGGAGGTAAATTGCATACGTTTGTGTTCAGATATTTATGTTTATATTAGTTTCCGTCGAACATGGCATACTATGCTTTTGCTTTTGATCAAGGTTAAACAATAAGGCATAAACCGGTAGGTATTCTTTTATTTCTTTCTATAGACATTACACAATTTCAAGTTATTGTTCGCTGCTTTCAAGCACATTTGTATCAAGTTATTGTAAATCGTGTAAGCCTAACAGCATCACGTGGTTATCGACAGGCAATTCTGGCTTCCATTACATTACAGACTGACCAAGCGATGGAAGTGCCCACGATTCATAATATCCATAACGACTTAGTTATGTTTAGCTCTACGCCGAAACAAACACGTCTTCAAAATGATATCACTGGCCAAACATTTGTGTCTATGTGTCGTGAGAATAAATTATTAAAGAATTGAGTATTTTCCCGACACTGAACAGTTTAAATCATTTACGCTATACTAATTCATGTAAAAATACATGAGGCTAATATTTTGATGGATTTTTCTGAAAAATGCAAAAACAATTATAGGATTAATTCATGCGGGTCAATTGCTGGGAAAGTTCTCCAACATAAGATTTGTTATTTATCAATAAATATATATATATCAATAATATCTATAAAACATGTAAGGAACTAGCACATCCAACGCGTATTATGCCATGGAATTCAACAATAGAAATAGAAATCAAACAGTATGTGGTCGTGCATATTTCTAGTACCCATTGTGTACTACAGCAACCGATAACAAAAATATGTAGCTCTGCATCGTGTGTACAACACGATTCTTAGATTGGCAACATAAGAGCATTCTATTGACAAAAAGTGGAAACTCTTCAGCATGTTCTGCGCAATAACCCTTTCAACACTCTCGACCAATTTGAGAGCAAAAACCATCGGCATCTTGCCGCGTCTCATCCTGCTCATTGCATTTTTTGTCTGAAGTGTTAACCGCAAACTGTCTGAAGATACATGACTGGCACACTTGCTCAACTCGGATATTTTATTTCTATAAAGCTCTCCGTGCGTAGCATATTTTATAAGAAATCTTTACCCAAAACAGTGATGATTTTGTAGACGGCAGTCTTTTCAGGCTAACCTAATGGTGTAACGCGCCATGTAATGCGTTTTCAAATCGTTAACGGTGATCATTAATATAGAAGCAATAAATAACATCCGTTATGTGTACATACACGATTATATATATATATTTCTAATTGTGTGTTTACTTCTTTTATTTAAGACGGGACAGTATAAAACGTTTGCGGATCTTCATCAGGGTGTGAGCGATTCTGCCCACGGGGGTCCAAATTTTCTCGGGTGGCACAGAGTCTATCTTGTTTTGTAAGGAACTAGAATAGTTTATGTACGATAAAACAAATTCTGAAATGAAATTGTATTTTTATTCTTTACGATTA
The DNA here is from genome assembly GCA_007657795.1 of Dreissena rostriformis. Taxonomy (NCBI): domain Eukaryota; kingdom Metazoa; phylum Mollusca; class Bivalvia; order Myida; family Dreissenidae; genus Dreissena; species Dreissena rostriformis. The sequence continues at coordinate 4,292 of VMBQ01004229.1, read as the reverse complement.
TTTCACTAAAGTAATGTATATGACTGTTTCACCTTTATTTTCCAGGTTCGAGGAAGCAATGCGAAAAATTGACAACAGTGTTTCCCTCCCATACTGGGACTCAAGGCTTGACTATGGCATGGACGATCCGGCAAACACAATCTTGTTTTCATCGGCGTTTATGGGAAACGGAGACGGACTTGTTACAACGGGGCCATTCGCAAACTGGGATACTCCGTTTGGTAAGCTGAGAAGAAATATCGGTGGGACTAGTCAGCTTTTTACTAGAACAGACATCAGAGCTGTCCTGACGCGTTGCTATACTAGCGAAATCACATTTCCTACTGCCGCTGATGCTTACGACTTTGAAGGTTTCCACGGTGGCCCTCACCTTTGGGTCGGTGGACAGATGAGTGGTATAGAATCCTCCTCCTATGACCCCTTATTTTTCCTCCACCACGCTTTTGTAGACTGTATTTGGGAAAGGTTCCGTGTTCGCCAATCAACTAAATGTAACCCTAGGGTGAATCCCGAGACAGATTATCCATCAGTCGCTGGTCCACATGGCCAAACCGAACCAATGGTCGGATTACCACCATATAAAAATATTGATGGTTATTGCAACTACTGGACGAGAAACTGGTATAAATGCGACCCTGCCCCCTCATGTCCGCGTTGTGGTAGATCTCCCTATTTAACATGCAAGGCCGGTGTGTGCGTGTCCATTGAACGTAAATGTGACCAGGAAGACGTATGCAGAGGTATCAATATCGCCGACGCATTCCGTGAAGATGAAGCCATCGATTTCGGTCCACGTTTCAGGGGACCGCCCGCTGAACCCAGGACGCAGGAGGCCCGGGTGGCAGCAGCTAATCTTCAGAATAGGGCCATACCCTAGTTCTTCTTCAATACGTTGAGCATATTAGAACATACATGTCACACTGCATTCTTATTCTTTGTAAAGGCGAACATAATTTTAATAAGTCTGATTATACTATTGGTTGTCATTAATTAAATCAAGTATAAATACATCAATTTCTTATATTATTGACGGAACATTGTTCAGTGTTTTGCAACTGATGTCCCAAACTTTACCAACACAATGAGAGAATGATTTTTAAATGGATAAAGAGTACAAAGAAAAGGCTTCACATCACTGATTTTTTCTTAACCAGCAGTCACTGGAAGACGCATCGTTCCGGTAGTAATTTTGTTTGACGTAAACATTATGCAAAACAACGGCAGCAACTAATAATTAACTATTAAATTGAAATATTGTATAATAACATATGTATTAACTTTTTAAATTAATTTATTTAAACAAACGCAAATAAAACGGTTTGTTTATTGTATACAATATCTTATTAGGAAAGTAGAACACACGTTTTAATGAATGTATTCAAGTTACAGTTATACAGTTGCAGTACGTTAATAAATGAAAACTTTCACTTGGGTACGTTAGTCGATCACCGCAGATAACCAGTACTTAAGTCAGTAAGTGAAAACAACTATTCTTTAATCAAAGGTACATACAAAGTATGTTAAGTGAACATCTTTCCCCAAGTTATAGGTAAAGGTCAGAATGAGCAACCAAAACGCAACTTTTCTCATTTTTGCCTTATTGAGCTAGCTGAATCTGGTAAAACTTACTGTTCATGAATAATTCTTGCTATTATCGGCCATTTATTTGAGTTTCAATACGAACTGATTTGTAACATGTTTATGTATAATGCAGCATAATTAAGTTAATTAATAATTCATAAAAATAAATACGTATTTTCAAATTTCAGGACATACACTTTATAAATTATAGTTTACTATATTCTGTCACCTAAACAACCAACGATTGTTAATATCGATGGTGATTGTTTATAAATTCAAACTTATTGATGTATTGTTTACCATATTTAACAAAACATATGCAGTGTCTGAAAAGTACATGTACATCATAATATAAAGCAATGTTCTTTACACGTGTACATGTTTGTTTCCCAAAGTACTAGACGTAACGTTCTTCGATCATTCAATTAAACAGCATAATGACATGCAAAAAGTCGTTCCAAAATCAAACCATTAAAGAGGTTTACTACATGTTTGGTAAAAATGTTCCAATTGTATTTTCAGATTCTTGTCTTTAACACGTGCCACGTTTTGTTTTGACTTAACATCACTCCTAAACGAGTTCACTAAAGCGCAGGTAGTGTACGAAAAGACAAATCTTTCGTTGACACTTGCTTAAATAGAATGCTGATAGCAACTAATTTAAATCAACAATGTTAACGATTTTATGTTATAAATCGTGCCTTACGAACACAGCGTTTAAAATTCGCAGTAAAGAGAAGGGGATGGAGTTTTGCAGTGGTATTTAGTTGTATTGTGTTTCCAATATTCCGGCTTCGAATCGCGGGCAATATTTGATTTTTATTCAAACTATTTTCCTATTATTATAATTGTGTAAGGCTATTCTCAATATTAATTGTGTGCATATATACGTTTAGTAAAATGTTTTAAATATGAACATTTGTGAATCAGAACCTTTATTAACAGTAATCGTTAAATGAATCCGCAACTTGATCAAGTCATCATACGTTGGTATCACTAATTTAGCGTTTACACTCTTTAAAACAAAGGGACATGTGCATTAGCTGGGTGATTTCAATTAAAGTGTTATACGGGTACCCTGATCACAATGTATAAACCTTATAACTACAGAAGTGTGTTTCTATTCAGCTGAAATTCTATATTAAAGGCAAATTTGACATTTCTGATACTATTGCCGAAGTACAGCTAACACAAAGTTTGCATAGGCAAACATAGGCATCTTCTATAATGTTATAGAGTGTCGTACATGTACGTTGATTACAATGCAGAAATATTATTATTGCATAAGCGTGTTTCTATTAAGCTGACAGTCTTTATTGAAGGTATATGCAGCATTTCTGAGATTGTTTCTGAAAAACAGATTAAGTCGGGAATGATTTGACCAAGTTTGTTAGACAATATAACACTTATATTTATCATCATAAATGTGCATACTGTATCAGCTTATAACATTTTTTTTAAATGTTGATTCAGCTTCACAGTAACACATTGAGCACATTGATCTGACATGGTTAGAACAACTCACTTTAAGTGATAATATTATACATTATCCCAAATCAAATATCAAATATCAAATTATCATAACTTTATTCAAAATAAAAGTATTAATCGTACAGTAACTACAGTTTTTGTCCTGTTTATATAAGTGGCAGACTTGAAATGATTTTTTATTGCGAAGATCTTTACAAAATAGAGCTGTTATTACAACAATTTAAATTAAGTCGTGTAATAATTTCCATATCCGACTGCCTCATAAATAAACAAGTTTAAAAATGAATATAACGACATAACTCATAGAACTCTTATATTAGAATAGATAATATTGCTGTCACCAACAAACAGAAATGGCGATTTCGAGTAAACCAATATGATAACGTGCAAATCACTGTCTAGTATTCTAAAATTAAATTTTAAAAATTAAGATTGAATGGTGAGTCGAAGTCTAAGCCAGCGGACCCAATTCCCGTTTTGAAATCAACGATAAAATGACCTTTATAACTTGTGTTGAAGGAATACTGTTGATGTATGTGTGCAAAGATTTTAACGGATTTTAAATGGATGTTGATTCCAAAAGTCAAACGCATGCATTGAGTCTTTCTGAGTGGGATACACATGTTTAAATTATATTCAAATAATATACGTGATGAAGTACTCAATTTACAAATAATATAGTGACTAAAACAATAATAGGGTGATTATATTATAGTTTTATATGACTCTATAAAAATAAAACAATACTCGTGTAAATGTTATAGTGTTCCTTATTGGGAAACAGTATGTTTGCATAAGGATAAAATACAAACATATTAATACTACATTTTTGTCATGTGTTTGGAAGGAGGGTCTTATTCGTGTTCTTTATAAAAGTAATGTCTGATACATCTATATAAACGTAGTTGTTAAGACACGTGTATCTGTAATGCTAACATGATATAATATTGCACGGAATACACGTTTTTCTTTGAATACAAAATGTCCCATGCTGAATGTGTTGTGTCTAACCGAAACTAGTGAAAACTTCACTTGCACAAGCGACAGCAATTGAATTTTAGCATCATACGAATATATATAGTAATTCACACACTGTCCAAAATATACTTAAAAGTATACGATAGTATATGCCCATTGTACATTTAATATATAATCTTACACAGCAGGCGCAAACTTACACATACAACCCAGCAGACACAGGACGTCGGACAGACGTCAGA